>JAODLI010027069.1:0-20539 GCA_027575585.1 Percopsis omiscomaycus | reverse complement strand
CCCCCCCCCCCCCCCCCCCCCCCCCCCAAGCTCCCTTCAGCCGCCCCTCCCCGGCTTAGCATGCAGCTCAGGCCATTCTGCTGGCCCTGCAGACCACATGTCACTGTCAGCCCAAGCAAACCGGGCCGAGAGAGAGAGAGGGAGAGATTAGGGTTGGGTACTGTTCACATTTGGGAATTCGGTACCGGTACCCAACTGTTCCTTTTTTCGGTACTTCATTCTCTCTGTATAGCAAAAATGTAATTTCAGTTGTAAGAAATAAGTCCAAACTTGCATTTAGCATCACAAATATTGCAGCGAGTGTTGTCTATGGGATTATAATAGTGCCAAAACTTTCGCAAGCATGGTGAATTTTCCATACCATGATACAAGGTGACAAAATTAAATTACACATTTGTGAATCATCACTTACAACCACAAACCTCATTGCGCGAGCCCCACATTCAAAACACAAGCTTACAGAGTTCTGGCACTATTGTAATACCATAGTTGTCTGCGTCAAGTTTTGAAAAGTGTAACCACCGCTTTCGGCTTGCCATTGCCCTGACTGTGTTGAACATTGTACAAGCTGCAGGGGTGGTGTAATCTCTCTCTCATAGTCTCGCTCTCTCTTTTTACTCTCTCAACCAGATGCGCTTTCACGTACCAAAATTAGGCTCTGATGGATTTTACGTGAATCGGTACTGGGTAGTAATTCGGTCAGTACTCTTAAAAGTACAGTTTTCGGTACCCAACCCTAGGAGAGAGGGAGAGAGAGAGAGTGGGAGGCTATGACAACAAATAGATAAAAGGCAGAGAGGCGAAGAAGGGCTGAGAGCAAAAGCCATACTGCGAGAGAAAAAGGTAAAAAGTCAGCCTCCAAATGCGGGGAGTACCAGAGCGTATTCCATATAGAACCACGGTGTGCTGACATCATCAGACAGGGCCACAGAGCCGTTCTTGATGGGCGCTGAGGAAATATGTCCCATCACACAGGGCCGCGGCTCCCTGCTTCCTGCTTGCGGCTAAAACAAACAGTGGCGACACCCAAGGCCTGCTGACGGGGTGAAATTGAACTGTAAAACAATGCGCCACACCCTGCAAGCCAAGCAACGGCCATCCAATACCAGTACATCAAACGTTATGACACCTCACCCTGATGAAATATGGCCCACATGTATACTGACACCCATAGGGCAGGGGTTTAAACAAAATTATTATTATTTTTAATCTAGTCTAATAAGGTATGCTTACATATTCCATTAAGTTCAGTGTTTTACATATTACCTTCAATTTTAAATGTAATCAAATTAAAACAAGAAGATAGGCTATCCGATGTGTGAGGGTCGCTATTTGGGGATCATACTAGAAAACACCACAATCACCATGAAAGTTTAGAAATTTCTCTAACAGGGCCTATTAAGAAAGGAAAACGATAAAATGTGGATTAGGTTTATACTGTAAGTCACACCTAATTAAGATCCAATAGCAAGCCAAACCTCCACTAAGGGTTTTGTAGATTAGTTCATTAATACAGCTCATATAAAAGAGTAGTTAGTGTATATATCTTCCTTGCAACCCTGTGTTTGGAACCTGCTCCAATGTACAACAGTTCTTCCACGACTCAACTGCTGACAGTAAGTTCAGATATAATTCTGATGGAGGTCCGTAAACCAAACGTTTGACCTTTTTTTCTCCTTCTCCCCACTGAATAATGACTGGGAGTATTTTGATACAGGAAAGACTGGAAGACTGTTTTGTTTTGTTATTTAGTTCCCCATTTCCTCTCATAACAGAATGGCGCATATCTTTCTTACACGTTCAATACTTGTATGTCATGTCGAGAGGTGACATTTTATATCCTGGGTGTGGGTGTGTGTGTGCGCACATGTGTTTGTGCTGGCGGCATCTCTAAAACCTCCGCAACGAACCTGTGTAACAGAATGCCGGCAATGAATAAAAAGTGTGTAGGATTTCTGAATAAATAGAGGCAGATTGGTTAAAGGCAAGCATGATGGACAGATAGATGAACCCTTGCCAGCTGAGCTAGGGAGCTGATTTGCACTTTGTATCCCTTCCGTCCCTCTGTCTGCGGGGGAAAGTGCCGTATCAGCGTGTTACTGGCACGAGGAGCCATAAGGGAGAGTATGCACACCTACTCACCAAGAACACTCTCAGCTGGCCTGTCCCTTCCTGTCTGTCAAAAAACACACCACCAGTTAGAGCAGGTTCACACATTGGAAAGATTCACCTAGTGTGCACGTTCAATCATCTCCAAGTCGTATTATCATATTTTTTGGTTTTCCGTATATTTTCATTTCCATTGCTCAGCCTTAAACTTTTTTTGGATTAGCCGTTTAAAAGACATTCTCGCCTCAAAGCTGTACTCAAATTTGCCCTTCATTTGTATAGAAATAATTGCGCCACTTATCCACTTAGCAGCCGATTCCAACATAGATCACACCCATTCCAATTACGTTTTCTGGCATTATCTTCTAACAACGCTCACGACCAGCGCTACCGCTCCCCGTATCCGCTACTCACAGTGAACTCTCACGGCCTAGGATTCCACCAGACAAGACACACGAAACACGGCCATGATAAAGGACTGCCACATAATTACGTTGTAATTATAAGATATGCAACGCCATCGTTGTACTTTGCAAGGTGGGGTCGAGGAAGGTTAATGAATAAATAGCAAAAACACATTTGGAGAACTCCGACACTACACAGCAGAGGGATGGTTTGTGGAAGACAGGGCAATTAAGTACAGTACCAGCAAGGAAATACTGTGCGTACCCTGATTAACCTCATTTGGCAAGGACAGTGTTGGTAGACCTCAGACGTTACGTGTCTGCTACACAAGTGTGATTAGATTATCAGACTATTAATTACATTGACAATTGTTAGACCGAATTCCTGTTGTCCACTTCACGTTTCTCACAAAGCTCCGAAATACACCAAACATAACAAGAACATTTTAACATATTTAACATCCAATTACACTTTAAACTGCTAGCCTTAATCTGAATTATACGATTTGCTTTAATAACTGCATATTTGTCATTTGAAATCCTGCCACAACCCCTGCAGTGCCGAGAAAACTACTATAATGCAGGCGTGTGCGGGAGGGCAGTTTCATCCTTGAGTCACAAGAAAGACTAAATAAACTAATTAGAAAATACAGCTTGCAGCGTGCTGCGTTCAAGGGGAACGGGTCTAAGCTTAATGAGTGGCTTAACGTCAGCAGACATAGCTGGGGGGTGAAAACACACCAAAGCCCTGTGATGTTGGAACCCAGGTGGTTACCACATCACCTGGGCTATTTAAATTTGCGTGTGTACGTTTTTCGTAGCATTTGCATGCGTGTGTGTCGGCGCGCGCAACGGACACGCCGTCAGCAAGTGAGCAAGTGTGTGCGCATGTGTGCGTCCACATGAGTGAACATGTGCATCCTGAGGTGAGGTCCTCTGCGGTTGAGGTGGATGCTCGGCTGCGCTCATCAAGGAGTGGAGGAGCTCTAGGTGACTGGTGCATCAATCTGACATGGCTCCTCAGGCAGCTCAGAGGAGACAGTGCCATGCCCGCTACTGCCATGTGATTCATTATGTCAAACACCATTGGGCCAAAGTAGGACCTCAATGACAAGGTACAATACACACTCTGAGGGCGTTTAGAGAAAAAGCTAGGCATGAGTATGTGGAAAACAGCAACATTTAGGAAAATAGCAAGGCTCCTGTGTTTCTTGCTCCATGGTGGCCCCTTGTAACCAAAATATTAAAGGGGAATTCCAGACAATTTTCACATAGGCCTCAATTTCTCTTCCACTATGGTGATTGTTTATGACCAATATCAAATTAAACAATTCCAAAGATGGCCACAATTAGAAGGGCTGGGAAAATGTGGAAGTAAAAATTTCCGAATTCACCTTTAATTCCAAAAGTGACACTCTCTGCAACCGAATACGACAAGGTCAGTGTCACCCTCTTTGTTGCCATGGTTTTAATTGCAGAATGAGCACACAGCCAGAACAGATAGCTTGGCACATGGCCCACAGGTTATTCTTATGACTGAAAGTGAATGTCAGTAATATATTCTCACTAGGCATTACTAATAGATAGTTATGTACTTTTGTGTATACTTCACTTGGTGTATACTGTATAACATATATAATTATGTTACTTACTACTAAGTACTTACTAAGACTAAAGCAAGCATTACAGAGTAGATAATGTATAGTGAAAATGTGAATTACAGTCTTTGTTATTCTTTGAAAATGCAGCTACACATTAGTGTAGAATGAGGAAATCATCTATAAATCAACCAAAAAGTAGTGATACTGCACACACAGGAGAAAAAGGTATGAATAGGAGTCAACATAATATAATTCTGTGTCTTCCATTAGGCCTACTTTTTTCTCAGTGATAAACAATTTCCACATCACATGGTGTGTTTTCTATTAAGGTTTAAAATAGTATTTTGTTACAAACAAGAGGAAAAAGCATATGTGGCCATTATAACTAGTTATGCAACAATGCCGATAACACAGATGGATAACAGAGATATAGAGCTGTCTGGTATTCTGTTGAAAGGGATCCAGAAATTAAATATGAAAAATGTCCAAGCATATTATATAAATTACATCATATAAAGGTAAAAGGAGAAGTAATGGGAAGCAAAGTTTCTCCTGGATGGCGTTTCAGAGCCAAATGTCTTCCTTTAGGACATAAACATGGAGATAAAAATAGACGACGGCATCGAGTTTTCTCTCTTTAAAAATGTATCATTGTTCTGCATGGGATTTACCTTGTTTGATTCCCAATATCTCTCTGATAGAATCTACCAACATGGAAACTTTCCTTTCACTGAAAGGCTGCGATGCCTATAATCGACTTGTATTCTCGGCACACAGCCCTCACATCTGTCCTCATGAGGATGGTGTAATTGCCTCACATCCTTCCCATAGATACCCGCCGCTGCCCTAGAGGGCTGATGTCACCTTCAGCTCATACATAGTTGTGTGTGTTCAAGCAGCTGTCACGCTGACAAGCATCTCGCGACACATATACTGTATACAGTATATGCACACGTGCACAAGGAAATACAGGCTCATACACAAATACTGCCCTGAGGTCCTGTCTTGCCCCGTTTCTCAATTTCTCATCGACAGCAAGGCATTTCTGTACAGTGCCTACAGTTTATGATAGGCCAATAACTATACTAATGCCAGGTTTTAGGTCTACAGTCCTCAAAATAAGATCCATCACTTGATATATAAAAAGCTAATGTGGTTCACTTCAGTTCTCTGAAGGACTATAGCAAGCAACTTTAAAATGAACAGCATCTAAAAATACTTCCAAATGATTAATGAGGTTGGAAAGCATGAATTACGTCCTGCAAATTGTAACATTCACAATGGTTTTTACAATGCCAACAAGTGGCTATCAGCTGTATCAGCAAAAGTTCATTAATGTTTTATTGTAATGTAGATGGAAAGTTTCGTCAAAAAACGAAGATGTCACGTAGTAAGTCTACTTGTGTTAATTAAGTTACTGTACACTGTTCACATATTTGAGGTGTGTTGTTTAATGCACTTTCCTATGTCTGTCACATTCGACAGATCTCTAGATAAAGTTGTCAGACTTAAATTGCATGCTTATTTACAGGTTCCTAAAGTTCTCCATCGCTGCTACTTTGTTTTAGAAAGAGACGGTTACTCATGCCTGCTCTTGGCTTTGTGTGTTTGGCTGACCAATATTTTATCTGACTAATGAGACCCTGTGGTCTTTTACATGAGGAGTTATCCTGGGCCCATGTGTGGTATAACTAATGCCTAACAGTGCTTGCAGGATTCTTCTGAGTGTTGATAAAAATAAACAGTGAACAAGAATAAACAATAGGGAACTGCATAATAAACTATGCCCAACAGCCTTTCCCGGTGCACAACAAGGCATATACACTAGTGTCTGAGGGTATATTCATGTCATTCAACCCCTCCACCGGGAGAATTTATAGTTCAGTTTTGGATATGTTCTATTAGTACCGAAACACCTGTCAAATGCTTCATTTAAAATATTATTTATCAATGGAGATATTAGTATAATACCAGGAATAAAATAGTTATGCATCAATTGTTCACTAATAGGGCTACACAAGAGAATAATACCAGGTAATAATATTATTTTAAGATAACAACTTAAAATCCTTGGGCTTGCATGTGATAAACAATTATTGACTGTTTGAGGAGTGAATGATAAGTTTGAATGATTGCAATTATTGACTGTTTTGAGGAGTGAATGATGAATGAACTTAATGTTCTAAAAAGTGAAGTAACCTTGTTACATGATGCTACGCTTATTCTGGGAGAATGTTATTTTCATGCAAAAACTGGTGGTTAACCAGTTCAACTGTTGACAAATATACTAATTGTAAGTCGCTTTGGATAAAAGTGTCTGCTAAATGCTGTAAATGTAAATGTAAAACAATAAAATGGGTACAGTATGGTTATAATATCTCTCCTAGCTCTGGTAAATGCACTTGAAGGTACATAAAGGGTCAGGGAAATAAAATAATTACAATGAGGGGTGAAAAAAGAGGCAATGTGAAGCGCCACTACGAGACAAAGCACAGATCTTTTGAGCAAACATCAGAAGCTCAAATCAGAACTGAGGGGACAAAAAAGAAACAGAGCCCTGAGAGCCCACAATGATCGATCCACCAGAATCATAACAAATTTGTTCACTGCCCAACAACGTGCTAACGAATGTTCCCTTAAAGTTGCTGGGATTTTGGATCAACATAAAAAACCATTTACTTTATTTTGAGAAGAGAGATTTTGAGATCTGATGTATTAAATTTTTAAATGCAGTCTTTATTTTACTTAAATAGAGAATTGTATTAATAAGAGTACATATTATTATTATTTATTTTTTAAGTCCTTCAGTTCAATGTGAAATTGACAATAAATATTGTCAGAATGTTGAATTGTACTTTACTTGACAGTCGGTTGTTATCTGCATAAGCAACATATTGTGATTAATAGCCTATGGCACTGAATAATAACGTAAGTCATTATGGTGTTCCAGACCTTTGCCTGAGGAAATTTTCTCTTACTGGACCTGTTGAATACCCCTGCAGTATGCATACGCTTTCAGTGGTTAAATAAAGGTTAAAATACAAATCTCCATCTGTTTCTGTTGGGACTCTGCGCTTTTCTGCTTGCATTTTTATGGAAAAACTGTACAAGATGACATTGGTGCATTTGTGTGATCACACCACAGACTCAAGATAAGGTGCTCTGCCGAAAGACAAAAGCATGCTTTCTCTAGTTTTGCCAACAGTAGAAAACAATTAGCAAACACAACCAGTGTTACCCCTAAAATAATCTACCACCCAAAGTAAATTATGCCAGATAAAATTCAGATCCATTTATTTTTCACTCCACAGAAGTTTTTTTTTGGCGCATCCATCCACTGAAGTTAACAGCGCTACTCGCTTTGTGAAGGGAACCAATTAATCGGTTATCAGCATTTCATCCTCCTAAATATCATTATCACATCAGCCTTTTAAAATCCCTTGGCCAGCCTCTATTCTGGAGTCCGTCTAATACAAGGTTTGTCCTGGCAAAAACTTGTTTACTTATATGACTATTATATGACAAATTTCTAGCCTTTTTCTGGTTATACTTTTCCAACAGACATTTTGTTTGACAGTATTTTTATTAATTGGACAACTGCATTCTACTCGCCAAAGACCAGCATATGCCAGCTAACAAGATCTCTGGCAGAGCACATGTTGGCCATTTTATCAATAGAACCTAAAAGCACATACATTTGAAATTGATTAAATTTGCATTGTCAGTTGAAAATGATGTGTTAGCACTGTCTGTGTGAACACTGTATGGAGAGCAAAGGGGGCCCACACTGCTAACAAAAGGTGAAAAGAACTGATAATGCAGAATAATATGTGGTGTTATCTCATCTCTACAGTAAATTTGTATTGGCCTTTACTTCATATTTTCAGGTAAAAATAACACAATATGTGTCCCACACTTTGCAATTTGGAAATTTTATTCGGGTCACCCATGGAAGAAGCACTGTTTCTAGGGCAACAATAGCTATTATTCATACGATGACAGGATGCTGTCTGACATTTATGAAGAAAATGTGTGACAAAAGCAAGGCATTGTTTTAATAACACTGCTCATATTAACGCTGTTACATCAGCTAATACAATGGTGCAAAATACCCACTGTTAAAGCTGTGGCAAGCATTACAAAACATTCATTAAAAGCCATTCATTGAAAGCCATGGACAAAAATAAAGTCAAGTCAATGTAAACTACAGTTTTATTAATTTCCCAGTATGCCTGAATCTCTGCATGGGCTTTTTACAGTATATATTGACAAGCTGTCAAGCATGCTATTTTCAAGTGCATGTTACCTTTTCCCTTCTTGTAGCAATTATATATATATATATATACACTGTATATATTTTGCTGCCATAATATCTCCTATGCTCACTCTATTAGGTAAGCAACCCTTGGCACTGAGTATTAAGCGGATATTAATTTCCCCTAGGGCCTTTATTAAAGACGTGTATTAATGGTGTAATTCCCTATCGCGTTGTCTTCAAGGACCTCTCTGCATTCTAATGGGAGTCCTAACTGGATACAGTATGGATTTAAGGACCTATACTGTAAACAAACAAACACACACACACAAACACAAATGCAGGTATACACATACTGTACATATTAAGCATCAACATCTTTTTGAGAGGTTTTCAGTAATGTTAACAGTGTTACAGTGCATTTGAATATTACACAATAGATTACAGATTGCAAATCTGTAGTGTATGAGGCAAATTAGATTATTATTTTTCTCATGGTTTACTTATGCTATGCCATATGTATATTTTGAGTTATAACTTTTGAATTTTGGAATATTAAAAGTCAATTAATCATATTGGATAAGTACATTTTGCATTAAATATGATTGCTATTTAAGTTTCATTTTGTATGTTTATAACTGGCTATTACATTCATTTTTTGGTAATTGTGTACCATTACTTTAAGAGAGGCACTCTAGCGCATTTACGGCAGTTAGCGGTGGAACTGGGAAGGAAAGAGACTAGACTAGATGTGAAGTCACACAGTTTTAATTCAGTGGACGCGTAGGCCATGACTACCAGCTAGATCACATTTTTGTGTTAACCTGTAGATTAGGAATAATTATATCCAGTTATTTCTAGTCATATGGCTTATTTATTTATTTACATTGATATATACAAAAAATAAACATAACGTGCATATAACATTTAATAACATAATGTGTTTTGGGTTACAACTTTGAAATCAAGATGGAATCAAATTAGGGTCTAGTGGTCTGGGTGTACAAGATGCTTAACCCCTCTCTGCTGCTTCTAATACTTGCAATTGTACTAATTGTACCTAATTGTAATGCTCTTAAAACATCTGTGGAGAGATTATATTTTTTCTATAAATGCTACCCATAAAAAGTTGAATCCTAATTTACAGATCTATCAATCAAGTTAGATCCACTGCCACTCTCTGTGTTTCTGGCAACAGGCAGGGCTCATTGAAATGCTGGTGGCTACCTGGTTTGTCAGTCCCTGCCCTGCTCTGCTAAGGCCCAGCCTGAGTCATTAACACTCAACAAGCGCAATGCAGCCCCAGGGCTCCCTGCTTTCTGACAGTAATGCATTCTAATCTTGTCAACCCATTGAGAGCCCAAGCTACATTACAGATAACAGGACTGGAATCAAACACCACTGTCTGTCAACATCTCAGATCAATCAGCAGCTAAAAGTCTATGGGGCAGCCATGCAAGCTATACTGTATGCCTCTAAGGCTTCACACCGCATTGCCTTAAAACAGCGACCCGCTCACAGCACTGCACTGCAGGACAAATCTATTTACTCCTACTCTAAACCCAGGGCTTTCTTTCTGTTTTTGCATTCCACTAGTCACAAACACCGTGCGACCCTTCAAGAGAGACATAAATTAATGCCGTCCTTCTTTCACACGTCTTAACTGTAAAGACATCTGGTATATTTTATTCAGATACAGAGTGTGTTAGCAAAGTAGCAGGCAGCGGTGGAGTTGGGAGGAGCGGGGTTTATTTTGAGGCTCCGTCTGTGCATTATTCAGTAAAACTCTGCATTCCTGTCTCTTAATATTGATGGGAAGTGATTTAGAAGCTCTATAAAGTCTTCATAGCTCTAGAATCCCCTTCTGCACATTCAGGGTGAACTGAGACCATGAAACACACCCACAATAGTTACAGTGCATAGAGTACCATACTGTATAAGGCTATTATCATGATTATGATATACACAATATAACACTGAATTATACTCTAGTATACAGTATATTGTACTCTCAGGTAAGCCTTATCTCATCTTTTTAAGAACTAATACATATGGAATTTCCAGTCATTTAACATTCGGCTATATTTCAGGCTATTAAGTAGATTCATTATTCATAAGGAGATTATTACTTTGCTGATTCACTTCCCATAATTGTCCTGATGTCTTTTATTTTTTGATCTAGGGGTACAGGAAGTTCAGAGGAAAGAGGATAAAACAATGACCGACAGTTGTACATGTTGTCCAGGTGCGCCGAGTTCTATTATTTCATTAAATATACGCTTCATGCGTTCACTGCTTCCACGCCTGCCTGCGTTTTTTCCTCCGGCTCGCACATACTCTCGCCACACCTAGACGTTACATCACGTCCTCAACACAAACAAGGCACAGGATATAAGGGCAGTACGACAGCATACACACACAACCAACACACACACATTTGTATTTAACAACAAGCCCACGTGAGATGCACACCATAATGTCTTCATTCACGCACAGTTAATGTGCAGCTCAGATCATAGACAAACTAAGGCATATCAAAAACAAAACTCACTTCAAAGAGAAGACCATGAAAGGGTATTAATTCTTCACGATGTTGGTCCATAGCCTATATGTCTCAGCATGTCCATACAGGGACTCATTCATAAATGTAATGTTTGAAAGCACTGTGCTGACAACACACAATTCAGCAATAAACATTTATAGAGGTGTTTTTGAAGGCATTGTTGTTTTTTTTCCAATACCAAGAAAAGAAGTCTTTAATCTGCAATGCTATCAAGAGCATCGCTTTCCTGACACTAAATCAGAGGCAAACTCATGAAATAATGTTCCCATATTCCTGTATGCAGGGTATGGGTTTGTGTCCACTAAATGTATTATAAAATAGATTACTTTTTTGGTTCATGGCTTCGGAGTCTTGTCCCTATTTTTTAGCAAATCACACAAATCCAAAAATAGGCAATAATAATGTAAACATGCATCGGGACACAAGAGAAGCAATTTTTTGTTCATTTAATCTAAGCACATTGCTAGCAAATTGAAAGCTAACAACATTGGCGGCTTCACAGAAATCAAGAGTCTCTAAGGTATCTGCCTGTGTATTCCTGACCACTTTCTTTATCCATTTGGAAATGTCAGCGGCTAGGGGAAACCCCTGGCTGCTAGCTAAAAGCATCAGTGCTGTGGTCTCTGCTGTTCGGTGGCTGAAGCAGCAGACAGATAGCATTGTGTTTATGTGTACATCTGGTCACCAAGAGAGTCTGGCCATGCAGGTCTTTATCCCGGGCTAAGCCCATGTGAGGATATGAGCTGGTTACACCCCTGGGGAAGGCTATAGTGCCACCCAGATGAGAGATCTCACCTCTGCCTCAGCGGTGCCATTCTAACAAGACACGGCTCAAACACTGGTGCTAAATGCTATTGTTAATTTATTTACATTACAATTGTGCTTAGCGTCAAGGTTGTTACCAATGTATCAATATAAAAAAAAATCTTTGGTTTTTATGTTGAGAATTAAGTTAATTTGGGGTTTGTTGAGTTTTAACAACATGATTTGGATATTGAAGTATTTGGATAATATTCAATTTTTATTAATTTAGACAATGTTGTCTTGGACAATAAGGTGAATATTTACCTTTTCCTCTCTAAAGTCTAGAAATATCAAAAAAGACGGTACTGACCCAAAAATACCCTTTATTAACTAAACTCCATCATTACCATTCCATGTTTCATACTGTAGATGACTCAAATCAGGAAGGTGTCGCATGTACTGGAGCTAACAGCACATGTAACATGTTATTCTGCATTCCTAAGGCGTAGTGGGACGGATGAATCATATCCTATCTTGGAAGTAAGAGCACAGGAGCACAAACCTCAGAGGAGAAATGCACTGTAGCTCATTACAGAGAGCGCCTCCAGGGAACAATAAGGGGAGGGACTCACTCTGGTGCCTTAGTGTTACTGCGGGCGGGCCGGGAAAGAAGAGACAGCAGGGATCAGAGGAAACAAACCGCAGAGCCAATCAGGAGCCTCGTTCAGCTACACTACACAGCTGATACATTGTTTTTCTTGCTAGTCCCACTTACTGGGAAAATAAGAGGAGGAGAGAAAATACTTGGAAATGTTCACAAGGTAGAAGCAAGGTAAAAACAGCATAATGTGTCCCTAACACAAACTGTAATGTTTACCAGTGTTGTGTGGTCAACAGTGAAGTGTAATGGGGGTTTTGGGTTATGCGGATTTAGGTTATTCACACTATGAACACTCTGTATTGCTTGAATTAAATAACTAGCAGTGAATGTTCTGATATATACTATATTTTATATTGATGCTAATGTTTCTTGAAAAAAGTAAATGCTAGTAGTGATTGCTGTGTTATATTATAGATTAAAAAACATTGTAAATGTACAGTGTCTACATTAAAGCAAAATATCGGGTTTACTGTACACCTGTCAATAATTTAACATTAGACAAAATATTATTTTAAACAATATCAATACAAATTAAATCAAAATAAATTAGATCAGAATTTTAGTGGGCAATCACTCAAATAGATAGATAGCGTATATTAATGAGAATCTAAAACAATTAAACTGAAAGAGATGAAATTCAGTGCATGCCCACATATGCTGAGCAGTAAATTATCCAGACACGGTGTTTAATGGCAGATGTGGTTCGCAGGGTCACTTTTTATTAAGGTTTACCCCTCATAAATCTATTCCATATGGAGAGCTCATTGTCAGTGCTCTCAAATAGACTGCAATTCATGAGGGTGTCAGGAGAGATGTGCTGTCAGAAAGTGGGCTTTCAGAAAAGGAAGGGGAAAAAAAAAGGAAGGACGCAGGCAGTGCCGCAAAGCTCTAAAATAACGAGAAAGCAGAACTGTCAGGAGCATGGTACAAAAAAAATTAAGTAAAAAGGAACACATCGCAAAATGTCAAAACTCCCCAGTGGGTTCCCGCAGCAGTTCCGAAAATATGTGGGTCACAGCGTCCATGTCACACCAAGCCCTGTGTTCAGAGACATTTTGGAAATCTGCTTAATGTGTCTTAAAATGGTTAAAAATAGAAACTATGTCTATTGCTATAATTGCCCCACTGCAAAAGGCTACATCAGACCTAATACACTGTAAAGACAATAATACTGCAGGACAATTTTAGACAGACTGTGGTTTATAAAATATGCTCTAGCTAATGTGCTTGCTATTATTTTGCAATCTTCTGGCAAAAGGTAAACACATTCATATGCGTACCATTAAGAAGATACTTAAGATAATGACAGATTGACAAAAAGGAAGCATGCGTAAATGAGCAGGCGTCCAAGTAATAGCTGACTGTTTACAAGCTGTGACTCACAACAAGCACACACAAAAAAAACATAAAGATTTTAAAATGGCACTTTAACAACAATGTGTGGGCCGAGGCTGTGGGGGTATTTTTAGACCACAGGGATCCATTTATGAGCTGCATTTGTTTTATTGTAGTTTCTATCTGAGGATGCTGATGGTTGGTCCTTGGATTTATGGAGTTGGGAATGACCTCCCGTTGCTCTATCGGGTTTTACGGGTCATCACTGTAGGTCACAGGTTATAAATAACTACCAAACAAGCCCACAGCAATGACTCGTTATCAATCTAGGGACACAGGAAACAAATAAACGATGCAACCCCATGTCTGCAAGACCTATACGGTCACTATCAATTTAATTCCTGTTCAATAGCATTCAAATAATGGGCAAAGAGGTCTGTTCCCAGAGAGAACAGACATTGAAATAAAACAAGAACTGAATACGTTATAAGGTAAAACAAGTTATAGTTAAAACATGGTTAAGGAGTAAAAGTGGGAAGCTAAAGCTAAAAAACAAACAAAAACCAAAAAAAAAGAAGACCAGGTTTCAGTATTGCCGAGGTCTACTTATGGTAGGCAGATCTACAGTAGTATTTTATTTGTTAGCAACTGCCTCATTATCCCTTTCTAGAACATTTTTACACTAGTCAATAATTGTCACCTTTCTTGGATTTTCTCTTCCAACCGTGGTTTGATTCAAGCTATCACTCACTCTATTATCTACCACTATTTGGGCTGGTCAATCTTGCTGTGCTACACTTCCTATCATTCTACTCCTAAGTCCTTGCCTGCACATAGAAGTTCTGTCACTCTCCAAAGCAAGCAGCGTGATTTATTTACACAAGGAACTCTCCAGAGAATGAGCTGTTACTCTCTTCCTCCATCAGTAAATGCAATCTTACCACAATATGGCCGTGGCAATTTATCATTATTTAAATCCCAATTTGCCTTCTCAGACACTGTCGTGTGGGTCATTCTCTTCCAGTCTGCCAAAAGTCGCCTTTAGCTTCTTCACTACCTCATTTGTCATGTTTTACACTTTCAGCAATATTTCACGTTGGTAGAACATTTACATTTTGAAGCAGTCATGCCTCGGCTTGAGTTCATGAATACTCAACAACATTTACTCTAGAAGAAACAGCTGCCACGGCATGAAAGCAATAAATGATACTTAAAACATTAACTCATAAATTGGTGAGTAACACTATAGCTATTAGGACTATCATTATTGTTCGATATTAATTTTAATATTAATATACAA
Organism: Percopsis omiscomaycus; assembly: GCA_027575585.1. Lineage (NCBI taxonomy): Eukaryota > Metazoa > Chordata > Actinopteri > Percopsiformes > Percopsidae > Percopsis > Percopsis omiscomaycus. The sequence continues at coordinate 5,567 of JAODLI010027069.1, read as the reverse complement.
CAATCTGTTGTCAGTAATCTTTCTCATTCTTTTCTATTTACATGTATTTATTTGCACCACATTTATAAGGATCAAGGATGAGCTTGCCAATTTGGCAACATGCTTAGTATCTGAACATGAATTAAGTCTGTGTAGGTGTGACTCTCTCCAAGCTAGCAGAGAAAACGAGCTATCTGACTTCAGGCGCTACATCTCAAGACTAATTACAGCACAAGTGTTGCTAGGTAACAGCAGCGATATGGGCCTTGGGGGTCCAGGGGTGGCCTAGTGGTCCAGCCTGCACCAGACATTAGCTAAACCCTGTGATGGATCTTCATCTGCCCTCCAATGGCCCTCTGGCCATGTGACTTTGACTAAATTCTTCTACAGTGCCTCCACTTCACACGACCAGAGAGGCGTGGAGAGCCATGTATCTGGCTTACGCCCAAAACAATATGCTAATTTACTTACACTAGAAGATCCTGCCACACAGGTCACTGTGTGCGTGTATGTGTGTTCTCAACAGATGAAGCAACTCTAAATTCCAAGAAGTTCAATCTGTGATTCGATGTTTTTAATACATCATATTCTTTCGCTGAACTCTCTTAGAAAATATACACCAGCAGGAATAAGCATTTAGCAGACTTTCTCTTCTTTTGCCAGCGGCATTTAAAAGGATCCTGTCAAACATTAGATTATGCAATGCACAGTACATCCCTGCAACAACATCTCCCCAATTAGCCTCCTTGCATGACAATTACTATGCTGTTTTGTCTGTCATGGCAGCATGGACACATTTAACACATGTTCTGCCCTTTCAGTCCCCACCCGTCTCCTCATCGTCTAATCCCCGGGTGAGTTATGTCCCTAGAAGAGAGGCAGAGAGCGTCCCAAGACCTTTTCCCCGTAATTACCAGCCCTGTCTTTACCACAGGGACGCAAACAAGCTAATTACAAGGAATAATCACATGTTTGTCAAGACCCCTGCTATGTTGTGTATGTAAACCCCATCTCTTGTCACATCATCGCTCTCATTTGACGCACACACACATTTTCTCTCCATCTCTCTCTTGCGCACACACGAGAAGATATGCGTTCATAAATACACACACACACACACACACAAATACAAACCCTTGTTTTTCCGTAGGCCGTTTGCAGACTTTCCACATGGTTGTTCATATGCATAAACCTCTAACGTACAAGGTACATTTCCCGAGTGACAACCAGGCTTGTACTCTTGTAAAGGGCTGTACCAAAGAATGACAAGAAGACCGTACATACTATGTGACTATATGCAGGTGGGCACAGAGGTGTAACTAATATAACACCCCAACCCCACCCCACCCCCCCCCCCCCACACACACACACACACACACACACACACACACTGGAGAGACGTGCAGTGACCGAGCGGGGGCACCTGTCTGCCTCTCTGCCTCCCTGGGTGCTGTGTTACTGTACAACCTGGGCTGCTGCCGCTCGCAGGCCCGGGCGGGAACGATGCGTCGCGTCGCCAGTGGCAACCCTCTCCCAGGCTGGCGTCATTTAGCATGCTGATATTTCCCTGCTGTTTGCCTTCGCGGATGACAGGGCTCTCGGCGCTATACGTGTGCCAGACGAATCATAAACCTATACCATATGCCGCCGCAATTTGCTGATGGGCCCAAGCTGTTTTGGTGGCTAGAAAATCCAGGGATTATAGATGCTTGATCCTCAGTGAATGAAGGGAGGGAGGGAGGGAGGGAAGGGGGGGGGGGGTGTAAATGGGGGCCTGACTTTCTTCCTTATTTTTCATGAGCGGTCTAACTTTTTGTCTTTTTGCTGCACAAATGTAGTGCCACACACACACACACACACACACACACACACACACACACGGAGCAGATTATAAGACATCAAACTTAATTTGTAGCTCATTGATTCCAATGCGCTTTGATGCCGGTAAAACACAAAAGATAAAAAGTATCGTAAAATAAACATTGAAATAATCCATTTAATCCGTTAAATAAGATACATAATGTGCGTACACACACACTATGTGTTGTACCGGAGAGCCATTGGTTCAGGCCAGGAGGGAGAACAGACCCCCCCCCCCCCAACAGGGATGGTGATTGACACCCTACAGACTGTCTGGTCCAGCAGGGTGTGAAGGCGGTATCAGTACTAGCCCGACCTGGCGGCGTGTGAACATAAACAATTCATGTGCACACGGACACCACAACGGTTGTCCCCTCGTCGCCAGCGTGACGCCTTGGTAATTGAAGTAGCTGTCGAAAAACAAAGGGGAGAAATCCTTCAGGAATTACCATCATTATCTGTTTGGTTTTCCTTCTTTTTTTTTAATCACGTCTTTTACATCTGGAGCTATTATCATTTCATTACGAAAGCGCTTATTTTTAGACAATAAGCGGGATGTTTATTGTCTAAAAAAAGTGAGAAGGGGGATCATCTTGATTGTTAACCAAAAACAGGAATTAAGAGCTCAGGTTGCATTAGTGAGAGTGAATGTTTTTGTGTTGGGATTGCATAATAACCGGGTAATCTTTTTTCGTAAAAATCTGCATTCATTCATCTTCTGGGTAAAGTACAGTTAAATTAAATTCAAATTCAAATTAAATGTATGCTGTAGAAACCAATAGGATTTTATGAAGGAATTGTATTGTCTTAACGTGTTTAGACCATTCTTTATAACATCCGATTCTATGAGGAGAACAACAATATCAAACATATCTCCAAAATATGTGTATTTATACGGGGCTGTCATTTATCATCAGGTGTGTTGGGGTCAATATGAGTATCTTAGGCCTTTGATTTGGACAATTCCACTCCCAAGCAGTGGGGGCAGTGAAACCCAATGATGGTTGTTTTGCACAGTTAGACGTCATGAGTGTTCATGATGGCGTGTCCTGTTCGAATGGCTGGAGTGTCCAATGGTTCTTTACCCAAAACTGCAAATAAACAGCATGTATCCAGTTACGTACTGTAACTGGTTCTGAACTGGAAATTCTAAATCAAGAAGAAGTTTCGTTTGGCACTACAAGGTATTGAACCTGGCACCATTCACCATCTTTGCTAATTAAAGAACAGGAAACTGGATTCATTCTGAAATATAAATATAGGTTAACCCTTTTCCTGGTTTGATTCTGAATTGGTAGAAAGGTGAGGCGGCAGGAAGTGGGAATGCCAATCTGTTGAATAGGGTGGGGGAATTTATACATGGTGGCCTATTTATACTATAAATGAAAAACACATACAGTATATTGCAATAATTTCACGATCGGCGTGCTCACAGCCATGCGCGCTTCGTGACTCCTTCCCCCGCAGCGCACCGTGGAGGATTAGCTCCACAGGTGCAGGACATTAGGAATAAGTGTCTTCTTAGTATTTAGTTTCCCCAACAACCCCAGGGGTTGTTGGTCATTGTTTTGGGCTTATGCCCTGGTACGTGTGTGTTCCTGCATTAAAACAACGCTTACAAGCGTTTCACCTGTAATTCAGCTCGTGTGTGTTTTGCTGGCTCGCGCTTACTCTCGCCCAACACACACCTGTATCACAAATACTTTATTTAAAACAATAGGAAGCTTCAATCTTTTATCCCCTATAATAATTGATGGATGAATGGATGTTCTATTTGGTTCTAAAGCATAATCTGATTTGATTATATTATTATATGATCGGGATTAGGCACGTGGCTAATCCCAGGTAGGTTGGGGAACGAACCCACAACCTTTCCACTGGGAGTTGACCACCCTAACCGCCTACCTGTCCGGACCCAGAACTATTTACTCAGGATGTCACTCCCATATAAATAGGTTAGGAAAGGAGATACTGTCTGAATGGTCACGTCAAATTTGACCTCTCAGCACCTTGGAAAGTTTTCTGTATAATACCTCAAGTAACTTCACAGCAGAGTTAGCAGAACCAGTGGACGAGAACCTTTGCAGCTAACATAACTCACGCTAGCGCTTGCTTAGCGATTACCGTGTACTTTTTAATTGAGTGGGTTCGGAGTAGCTCTAACTTGTACCTTTTATGAGCCGGCGTGTTTTAATGGCTGCCGACCACTGTAATTCGATAATCATTTTCATTTGGTGGAATGCTCGGTTTCAATCTGATGGACGACTTCATCAGTTCCTATAATCTAGTCATATAGGCGGAGGACCCCGAATGTGAGTGGAGCGGCCATGAATCGTCCCTTTTTATGAGTCACAGCCCAACTAAAACTTCATTAGGACGCCATCGCAGTGAGGACATACAGCCGTACTTGATATTCATTAAAATAGGGTGTTACTGCCGATGGTGTATAGTTTGTGACAGTAAATGTCCCATTTACATGAGAATGGACTGATAAAATAGTGTCTGGCCCAGTGTCCCACACTTTGGCCGTGGTAAGTGAAAGGATTTATTCTGAGGTTAGCTTGGAGTTGCAGGCACCATCTGAGGTGTGAGTTGAGGCTTTCAGCCGACACCTTCCATCAAGTTATGTCCCTCATTGTTCCATTGCATCGAGTCCATATTTGTTTCCTGTAATATATGTTTTGTAATTAATTTCCTTGTTGCACACCTGAAAGAACTTTCCTGACAGGTGCAGGAAGGAGGTTTCCTTGTTTCAAATCATTTCTCGAGTTTGAACATTTGATATTTTCAATGTCGTGTGTTAACTGGGGGCTTTTATAGACCATTTTAGAGTCTATAAAAGGGGCAGGATAGTCTAGTGGTCTGGGTGTTGGACTCCCAGCCGGAAGGTCGTGGGTTTGAGACCCAGAGTTGGCCTACCTGTAAGCATCCTTGAGCAAGATGCCTAACCCCTATCTGCTCCATGTAATAGCACCATGTAATTGTAAGTCGCCTTGGACAATAGCGTCTGCTAAATGACCTCATTGTAATTTTAGACTGTAACTGGTTTTAATATCAATACAATGTATGTATTATCTACCTATATCTAAAATGGTATCACAGTATTTGCACATTACATTGAAGGTTAAGAACAATTCTATCATATCGTCTTTGACTCCCCCCCCACCTTTCTCCTAATCCCTTCTGCATCTCCTATAGCAGGACACACACACACTTCACTTGTTTTGCTCTAGTCTAGTGTTAAAACAACTGGTCACTGGTTATTCACTGAGATTATCTTCTTCATTTGATTGTGTAGTGTTTTCAGTTAGAGCGCCATGCGGTCAGATTATGATTATGAGGAATTAGCCCAAGGCTTTATAGGTCCACATGTAAACAAAGGTGAGAATAATAAATAAATGATAAATTAGATAAATGTTGTTCTCATTGAGCTCAGACCCGTCCGGATGTTGGACAACCGAAACATGACGTTATCGTGTCGTCGCTCAAGTCCTGCTGGGTTTTTCCCTCCATCTTAAATATTTCAAACTTTTTCTTATAAATAAATGTCTGGTTCACTGCTAATCATTAGCATAGCTTATTGAAATGAAAGACCTTCCGTTTGCAGCTGTGAAAGTTCCTATAATCTGGTGTCTACAGTTACAGTTACAGCATTTAGCAGAGGCTTTTATCCAAAGCGACTTACAATTACATGGTGCTATTACATGGAGCAGGTAGGGGTTAGGCAT
>JAODLI010027044.1:0-20549 GCA_027575585.1 Percopsis omiscomaycus | reverse complement strand
GTGTGTGTGTGTGTGTGTGTGTGTGTGTGTGTGTGTGTGTGTGTGTGTGTGTGTGTGTGTGTGTGTGTGTGTTCTTTATTAAAGCAACGCTTAATAGCGTTTCACCTGGAATTCCGCTTGTGTGTGTTTCGCTTACTCTCACTCATCACGCGCCGCTGTTACACAATTTGTGCCATTTCTGCATCAATTTATGGTTTAAATGTCATTTATGTAAAGGACACAATATTTATGCACCAGGTGACAATTCAAAATTCCGTGGTGTGGATTTTGCATTGCCCCTACTACCCTGACCCTTGAACAATGTCTCCTCCCTCGCCCTATTGACTCTTTTGCCATTCTCCTCCAACATCCCTCACTTGGGTTCCTATTATACATTGTCATCTGTATTATTACAAAATGTAAATGTAAATATAACACATATTTGTGTATTTGGATGATTTTTAGGAATCATTTCTATGTTATTGAAGCTGACTTAAAACAAGAATACAAGACATTTTGGGCATAACCGATTAAAACATCTATTAGATAAGGAGACCTTGTTAAAGCCACTAAATCATTTTGGGAAACACAAACCTAAAGTTTCAATCTACACACAAGCCGTGACAGTTGAAATCACTGAACTGGTCTTAGGTGTGGGCCTGCCTTGCATCTCTCTTGCATCAAGACTTCACCACAGTCTAATTCAGCACTACAGGAAATAAAGAACTTAAAGCATGAAATATCAAACTGATATTGAAGAAAATGAGAGAGAAAGAGAGATTGAGCAATGGGCAACTGGGGGGAGTCTAAAAATGTATTTCCACATAAACATGATGGATAGCTGTAAGGAAAGGGTTATTCAATAATCATTGACTGATTTATCAATCAAGACTGATTTATCAATCAAATCTAGGGTTTAGCTACCCAGCAAATATGAATGATGGCAGATGGACCGGGATTGAGTCCATTTCAGGAGCCTGCCATTCTCATACGTGCAAATGAAAATAAAATGACTGAAGTCAGAATTTAAAAGCTTCTCTTGCATCTACTGTATTTATCCCTCTTATTCCTCCCAACGCACAATGACACGCAAATCCTATGTTTTCACTATCAAATATTGCCTGTGGTGTTAAATTAGGGATAACCAACTGTAAATCAGCACTGTGAAGGTTTTAAAGAAAAGGAACATTTGTATTTGTAATCTTTCAGGCTAATGTTGGATTGGACTATGTCCTTCCCACAAGGTGTGACAAGCCCAGTTATCAATGGCAATACATTGCAGCCAGTTCTAGTGTCTACTGGGCCCAGGAGCTGACAGGCAGGTGAGAATGAATCATTTAATCGTCGAGGTTTGAGCCGTACAAGATCATCTACATTCATGATGCTACCTCACAGCCAAGCCCATCTGCTACCAAGAGACACCAGGCCTAAGTCCCATGAATGTTTCTGCTATGAGGCAAACACACGTACCTAACTGAAGGTAATAACAAAGTGTGAGTTTATTCATTCCAAAAGAGGCAGAACAAAGAAAGAGAAAAAAAAACATACACGCCATGATATCTTTCTGTTACTTTATATACTGTAACTCAATTTTCCAAGGTTTATGCACTGGAGGCTACAATTATTGACCGGCTGTCTTTATTTGCTCCGTTATCTTTTTACTTAGACTATTTTATACAGAGCACATACCTCTATTAGTAAAGGAATCCCTTATCTATGCCTAACGCAGAGCTTTTGTGCTGGGTTTCTGAGTTTCTATATAAAATGTCTCATTTTATAGTCTGACAGAGTAGGACGAACTGAGGCCAAGAAGGTGAAGGAGTACATTACTGAAAATGCTTTTGTCGGATGTCACTAACATCGTGCTGGAAAATGACGGCCGTGTAGAAATTTTATTAGTGACCTGGTCTAGGCTAATGTGACAAGTCTGTAGTTTTATTGAAATGTAAATAGACTCTGAGGCAATGGGATGATAAAAGATTGGGGATAACGGACCGCTTTTATCTGATGGGCAACAAAGTTAGCTCAGGCCCTATTTATCCTATTCATACTTACTCTTGGCCCTGAGCAGTAAAACAAGCTTTTATTAGTTGAGTTGTTTCCTTGTGGCCTTTCTGTCAGAAGCAATGTTTATATGGTAGTGTATTTTATTTATCACTACCTAGGGTAAGGCATGAAGCTGGACTACAAGAGTGTGTTAAACAGTGGCATTGTTTAGTATGTCTAAATTGACAACGTTTTAACACAATCTATTGCAATGGGCAGTGAGCCTGATTCATTAGTAGTGTGAATGTAAAATACTGGACATAATATAATCTATATTTTATTGGATGTGTCATGAGTGTGTATGTAGCCTTCGTGTACGTCTTCCGCTGTTATTTGTATTTTACGTGTATTTATTGTCTGGGCAGCTACTACTCTGCACTACGCACTTTTGAGTCCATGACAAATTTCCCCTAGGGGACAATAAATTATATTATATTCTATTCTATTCTATAATATAGACTGTCCAGCCTTAGATGTCCTGGGAGCTCTAAAGCAAATATTAGCAAGCAGACATACAGTGCATGTTCGAAAATTGACAATTAAGAACCTATCACTGAAAAATAACAATCGCAACAATAATTAGACACACACACACACACACACACACACAGTATACAAACGTATTTGTAGTACATCAATGGGGTTTGCATTAATGACCAGTTAAGTAATGTATGGAAACATTTGTTCCATACATTACAATATATTTTAAAAAAATCACTACATTTTAACTAAATAGATTTAGAAAAAATTATGTAATTTTGTTTAGAAAAATTTAAATGAGATGGATTTGTTTGTGGAATAAAGACATTTTATTTCTGTACTGTACAATAGTAGCCCTGCTATAATACAGAACTATATTATAGTGTAGAGTAGTAAAGTATCAATGGACATTGAAGAATGCAGCCATACCCTAACAAACTAAACCATCTCTGACAATCCTCAACAAATTATTCTTGTCTGCATAAGTTTATAGTCTCGCTGGGGGCCCATAAAATGACAGTGCCAGGAGCCAAGATACCTGCCACAGAGGAAGTGGTGCTGGCAATACATCATGAAGGGAATCTGCCTGACCAAGCTACTCAAGGGCACTGAATTTACTGTTTTGTCTGTTGTTGCCCAGCACCCAAGACTGCAGTGCCAAAGATAGGTTATGATCAGGTTTTCTAAGATCTGGGGCTTAGAAGCCACTATACCAGCGCCTCTTGAAATGTTTACTGTAGCTCTGCAGCAGAGTCAGAGTGATACGCTCATGGCACATTAAAGATCTTCTCTTGTGTGCACCTGGATGACTGGAGTTAAAGTTAACTAGGCCTTTCTAGTACATCTGTGTACTGGTGAATGTGTTCCACATGGATGTCATATACTGTATGACTTTCACGGAGCTGTCGTTGCTAAGGATTCAATTTGTCTGTGCTTCTGCTACACATTTATAAATACTTGGCTAAAGTAGGACCATGGGAAATACTCAGCGAGGGGGAAGGTACTTAAGTTACGCTGTAAAAGCCTATTACGGCCATATATACTGTACATGCTCTAACCCCCACATTCTCATATCTCCGTCTCTCACAAATGACTCACATGGCTCACAAGCGTAACAACTATTGGAGTTAAACCTTTAGGGTTAAAAGTGTGCAAGCCAAGGACTTTGATTATGAAATATTTTTATCTGTGAAAACGTCACAACAGAAAAGGAAGGAGAAATGAAAATTGACAGATTGTGCTCATTTAAGGTACCTTAGAAAATGCATGTAAGTAAGCCATCTTAATACAGTTTAGCTCATTAAAATAGGAGTGTACAGTATGTAACCAACCTAATGTCGGGAGTCGCCCCCAGAGCGGGGCTCCTCCTCTCCGTTCTACCTCGCCGGTGAACTAACCACCGGCCTGCAGCTTTCCCATACTTTTCAGCCCACTGCAGGTACACACTGCAGGTTCCATTAATCAATCACTCTCATTCATTCATTGCCCCTGTTGTGTTGTATATATACTGTATATGTTTGGGTTTGTTTGGGTAATGTTGTTGGTTGTTGTTTGTCGTGGTACAACTTAACCTAGTGTTCTGTGTAGATTCAAGTTTATGCCATTATTTGTGCGCGTTTCTTGTTTGTTCGTGACTCAGTGTTCGTTCTCGTCCATCTGCACCTATACTCAGCCCACTTCACCCCGTTACACAAGCTTACAGCTTGAACCCTTTTATGAAAATGAAATGGCAGTTAATATTGGTAATACATCTTGATTAATGACCCAGAAATAAATAACCATAATTTACATTCTCAATATTTATCACTTAATTAGTCATACAATACATCTTAGCAATTTATAACCAGGGACAGTTATCTACTCAATCTCTGCTTGCAAGATGCAGCTTGCTATGTCAACAGTGTTTGCCCTGTCAAAGAATATACTGTATGTTCACATCCTGTACTGTAAGCCGCCTGGTCTTTGCAATTGACATTATACAATCTTTTAAGAAGTTTATATTAGATTTACACCATAATAACACCTCAATGGTTTACACCACTTTTGACAGGGATACTTTATATGACAAACGGTATTTCACAGGGCCTTTTAACCATTTCTGGTAAAGCTTTAAAGGGTCAATCGGAGATGATTTTGCCTATAATACCCAATCTGACAAAATGTCAGATTTTAAATACAGACTAGTACCTATTCAAGTACCTAGTGTTACCTACTGGTACTTGAATGGTTCACCATCCAGGCCTGGAACCTAACTGAATCCATATACCTTGTAGAACATCCACAACATTTACAGATATGAATATGGACCTTTGAGGAGTAGACTACTGTGTTTAATACAATCAAATAACTAGGTTTCCTTCCCCAAATAAATATTTCCATCAAATTAATGTATACACACAGTTCTACAGATAGGGCGAATTGCCCTAAAGTGGGACACTGCCTAATGTGGGACACCTAAAGTCTAGTGTTTGTAGGTCTCCCATAAATACACGAATGCCAGTGAAACTATGGGTTAGCTAGCCAAAGCTGTGGTGTCATGTGATCAGTAGGTACTTCCTGGAGGGTGGGCCGGTACTGAGGAACAAGGAAACCGCCCTCCCTGTCGGAAATGCAATAAATGTCCCATATTTGGGCATTCACAATACTATACAGATATGTAATATTGTCCGTTCATCCCCTTATAGGTGTTTCCGTCATCTGGCCGGAAACTCAGCTCCAAGCAAGGTCTCTTACATGGCCTCTTTATTGGTGTTGAGGATACAGGTTGTGATGCTCTGAAGGCGACAGCTGAGGTTGCCACCAACATCAGTGCAGGAGACAGTGTTCTGCGTGCCTGTGACTTAAAAACAGACGTTTCAATATCCTGTTTGTCACACCAAATTCAAAAATGAGAATTGCAACTTAAAACTACACAAGCACAATGAATGACATCATATAATTTATTGACTGTGGTTCAACAAACCTATACTGTTGATCGGAGAGTTTTCGGAGAGTTTTCACAGAAAGCTGTGTGCCAACTGTGCAGGTCCGTCTGGCAGGACACATGTACCCTAGCCAGCTGTCCAGATGTGCTTTCCTAAACATCAAGAGCAGTAATGCATGTGTTGTTTTTTTAAAAGTCACAAGAGTCTATAAACACTGCATACATAAATAGAACTAACTTCATCTGGCAGATCATAATTCTTGCAATCCTATGCCTACAACATGGAGTAAAGTCAGATTAATCTCTCATAAGCATTCCAAGTCAGTTATTTAATTTAACTGTTTTACAACTTTAAACAGTGGTTCCAAAGTCACATTGATTTGAATTCTGAGGAACTATAGGTACAACCCTAAACACACACTGCAAAGCCTGCCCATTTGCCAAAGTACAAGCCCTTTTTATACAGAGATCCCGCAATAATTCCATTTACAAGACCCGGTGTAGCACCAAAATGTATGACCATAGAATTCTGTAACCGCAGAGGCATTTAAACGCTGATTGTTATTACTTCTTATGGGGAAAGAAGAAATAACAGGAGGGGGGAGGGGGGCCTTTCTTCTCATTCTTCTCTGATTATGAGTTCACAGTTTATTTAAGTTAACTGCAGATGGACCAAAAATGACCCCCATTCCGCCTCAGTACCTTTTACACAGAACGGCAAAGCAGAATAAAGATGCAATAATCCCATCTTTTTAGGATGTATGAAAGTGATAAACATGAAACCCATTTTCCACTAGTACAACATGCTAACACCTGCACCCATTCTCTCTTTTTACTCTCAACGTTTTACAGACATTCAACTAACAAACTAATGGTGTTAACGGTATTGTGGATCCTGCAGCAAGTAACGCCAATAACTTTCTAGAAAGTTATAATCTTGCATCAAAGTTATAACCTCAGATGTTGGCGTTAGCTTGTGCTAAACAGCCAAAGAAACACATTTTATATATTTGTTTACATTTCCCTCATCAGCCGTTCTTCCACATCTCAAGTCCCAAAGTGGGGACTGATCCCTCTTTTAGGCACAATTTCGCCAAATGCCCAGCGTTGTACTGGCCCAGGTTGATGAAACAGTCAAAACGTGGTTTGCACACACAAAAAGTGTGTAGCCGTGACATAGGCATCAAAATAAAATTATTCCACAGAGCTCTTCTGTCCTCTGAAGCTGGGGGTCGATGTAAAGATGCATGCTGCTGTTCAGGCAGAGCAGTGCTTACCTCGATTAATGGTGATACCTCGATTCAGCTAGCGGATGCAATGCTTGCAATAACAACAATGGCTCATGTTCGCAAAAGTAGTTTTCACGCCGTGGGTGGAGATATTAAGACGGTGGGGGCGATATAATTCTAATGAAAGCCTAATGATGTCAATAGGCCCTAAAAACGGCTTGCTGAAACACTTTTACAAACATAGGCTGGCCAAAAAAAAGGATTGAATTGTCTAATTTTAACTTGTGGGGGCTGGTAGACACTCCAGATACCCAAATGTAGCACTGAAAGCACTAAAAAAGAGAGTTTTTATTTCTATTACACATTTAGCCACAGGGGAATGGTGAAATATCCCATGTTTGTGTTTCATTTTCAGTTTCAATCACTTATAATTTATATTGGCCTTTTCAGACGTTTTTTCAATGGTTACCATTTCCGTTCTTATTACGCTATAACCACTAGCCCTGCACATTGTGTCAAAAGCCTTCATTTGCATATTCTATAGAACACAAATTCCCATGCAATTCTCTACATTGTCCCCTGGTGTCTTTTCTGGCCATTGTTAAATGGCAGAGAGGGCTGGTAATTTTCAGAGTGAGTGAGTGCCCTTTTGGTAGAGTACAAAAACCCCACAAAGTGTTATTCATTTCCCAAAAATGTTACCTCAGGGGTTCATTTGGGCAGGGACAGAGCTGCATAGTAAAAACATGACCTTAAAAATCCAAATGTGTTTTCTTTCCCTTGTCAGTTTCAGGGTTCAGTATATGAATGGAAACATAATATTTATAACATTTTGATTAAGAAAAAGCTATAAGCTATTTGCTCTTAAGGGGGATTTGTTTGCAATGCAAATAGGAAGGTTTTAAACCGGCAGAGGAAATTTAGAATTCATGATTAGCCTTCACAGTCTTCAATTGACACTAGAAGGCCGTCAATCGCAAAAAGGGATTCGATCTTTAAATGTGTATTATTAGGAACACAAATTGAATTGCCAAAATATAACAAGTAACAGAATAAGAAAAACATTGGTTAAGTCAGTTACCATCTCAGGATGACCATGGATATCTTTAACAAGCACACATATTTCAAGAAAATAACTTTTTTAAGGCAGTTGTGAGAGAATCTTTTTAGTGTAGCATGCTCCACAGAAACCCTTCTGTTATGTGGGCTGAAGTGTAATTGTTCAGATTTCCCCCCTTGCTCAAGTTCTTGTAAGTGTGTGAATGCCACGTGAAAGTTGCAGACCTCAGTAATGCTTTATTAAGCTGATAGTATAGGGGGTGTATGAGAGAGGCATTTTGAGGGGCAGCAGCTTGTTTTGAGAATTGCATTGCAACATTTGTTTGTAGAGGGGGTGATTGTATAAGGCAGGGAATCCTCTAATGGTTTAAATGTCAACTGGTCAATAAAAGGCTCGGCAAGCTGTCATTTTTCATTTGTACTGTGACAGAGGATGCTATTAAAATCTGGACCAAAATTACAACAGGACATTTTTCTATTTACTGGTTGTTGTTTTTCATTTTTTCTTTCTTACAATAACTTCCGGAACCATGAGGTGGAGAACACCATTCTCTTTCACAACCACCACAAAAATCTTCATTAGGATGTCATTTAATCAAATTCATAATTTACATAACATAGTCTATAGATGAGTGGGTGGTTCATTTGCCTCAAAATTTACAGAATCTAATTAGAATGAATAAGTTAATGTCAGCATTCCTCTGTGACACACACATGTCTCAGTAGAATGAACATAATTGCCTGGCATGAGTCCAAGTTGGGTTAGTACCTAGGTGCCTTAGGTCTGAATGGAAGCAGGAACAGATTGGAAACCTATCCTTAGAGGGCCAAAGCTGCTGTTTCCACTTGGCAACTGCTTTATAGCTAGATGCACGGCAACAGATGTATGTAGGTAAATCTGGAGAATATAGCCTTGAGAATTCAAGTCAAAATATTTTGAACTTTCCAGCACATTGTACTCTGAGCACTATAAACTATAACTGTTCTCCGGTGTTATGCACAAAAGCACATCACCCATTATTGAGATAGATGCATTTTAAAAAACAACAATGTAAAGACCAAATTTGACACAACCCTAGTACTCTTTTCAAAAACTAAATGTTTAATCTAAAACAATAAATGCACACTAGATATTAATTATTCATGTATCCCTTTGCAAGGATGACACAAATATCAGAATGAGATGTGACAGAACATTAGTACTGTTGCCACATATACACCATGTGCTCATAGGCTCTCAGGTTTACTAGATTAACTGTAAAACTGCCGTTCATCAGATAATGGAAGTGCAAAGTATTCTATGGAGTGTCTACTCTGGCTCCTAATGCAGCACTCTGAAAGCGCTAACAATGAATATGTTTGAGATGACGTCTAGAAAATAATTGAGGCCATGGAACGGAACATTCACAGAGGCATTTTACTAGATCTACTCTGAGGATTACGTAAATCAGTGCATACACGTAAACAAACAAACCATTGAGCCAAGATATGAATTTCTGCTCAGCCAAAAAAAAACAGTTTGTGTCTCTTGTTGCTGTAATGAATGAGCTCTAGATGGGTTTTGTCGTCATGAGATAAAGGCACGCATTTGTTTGGTTATAGTCAACAAACCCTATTCCAAGCATGCATCTAGAGACAATGCTGTTTACTAAACACAAAACAGAATGAGAATTCTGAGTAGATTCAGGAAGAAAGGAAATCATCTTCAGACAAACTCAGATAGATAGGAATCAGTCTGCACTGACAGTAGACAGCACAGTATGTACTGGGGCATTCATACAGTGAAAGCCCCTTGACAGTTCTAATTATGGATTTCCGGAGTACTGCAGTCAAACATACAGGCATTTTGCAAAATAATTTTTTTTTGAATTATTCACACTGTTTTTTCCTTTCATAGAACCTGAAATAGCCTTGATTACTTGAGGTCAATTCATGCTTTATTTTTTTATTTAAATAATACTGATGTGTCTAAGGTAACAACCTCTATGTGTATCTGTGATTAAAACCACTGGTGGAAAAATTGTTGTTTAGGCTTAAAGCTCTAAGAGGGCATGCCTCTCCCGCTCCTCAGTGCTGAGTGGCTCCAATTCTACTCCTCCCCCTACCCTGCTCGAAGCCTCTCATCTTCTCTACCCCATGCCCCTACAGCCTCATGCACGCAGAGAGATAGATGTATAGATAGATGTATAGATCGATAGATAGATAGAAATCCAATGTGAAGCAAGGATGCTTACAGGTCGGGCTGAGGGATCAAATCCATGAGTTGGAAGTCGGCCACCCTATATAGACAGGTAATTTAAAAAAGACATAGAAAATGAAGTAATATGCCAATGTGGTTCCAGCACAATTTGGTCTTTTTATCAGGAAAGATTCAGCTGCAAGGCTGAAACTTAACATTCACTGCTTTAGCATTTAATATGCAGGTTATTGTTTACCTCTCAAATCTATAAATCTGTCACACCCAGTTCTTCTGCCCTTCTGAGGGGGAGGATACGGTTGAATTCCCAGAACAGCCTCTCGTGCTGCTAGCTGAAGTCATGGCAGCAGCACAGTGTGATAAACGATTAGGGAAAAGTCAAGGGTAGAGAGCTGAATGCAGAAAAATAAAGAGAAAATCCGTCTACATATTAACATTAATTAGTCTAACAAAAGAGAATGAGAGTGGAAAAAGCATTCAATATAAAAAGAGTCAAACTTTTTTTTTTCTACTGGCCTCAGATACTGTAGGTCGAGTACACCACTTACTTATCTTCTTTAAGAGAATAATTGTATAGAGGGTTTTTGAACTGAATCTAATATATATATCTTCTAAACATATCTTTCATCATACCTCATACACACATGCCTGTACTTTAAATGTGGAACTGTACATTGGTAAATAAATATATTTTCTGTAACACAAACTTTACTGTATACTGCTTAATCTAATAACAGTAAATACTGTGAATATTATCTGCATGGTAAAAAATTTAATTGAGGGTAAAAGTGCAGGTTCATCATTTAAATATTTGATGGCTGCTTTGTTGCATTTGAGTAAAAACAAGGCCAAAGAAACAGCACATTCCTTTCAAGAAAAATATGAATTTTTCTGGGTTAAATTCTGACTTCAGAATTTCAGCTAAATGGAAAAATTCGGTTTAAACTCAACTCCTGCTGGTGTGAAGTAAGACCTCATGTTTTATTGACGGAATGCTTCTGGAAAGTCATATCAAAGATTAGGAGAACAATTGAGCCCTGCACTATGACTATTTTTCATCCATTTATTGTTGTTTAATATTGTGAAAGGAAAACTACAAATCCCTTCAGCCAGTGTGCAATTTTCTGCCAATTTTAAATTGGAATAGCTGAGCGATGTTCACTGGCAGAGGTGAGACAACACGTCAGCAATATAGTGCAATAAGGTACCTCTCCATAAATATATACACTCTACATGAACGGGACAGTAATAGAGACAAATGTGTGGTATCAACAGTGTTGCTGGATACCAGGGCTGCAGAGATGTTACACAACCCTCTTGAGAATAATCCACATTTTCATGATTACCATGGTGACTCACGCATGCAAACTCAAGCACAGCTCATAGCGTAGCAAATAACAGGAGATTAGCATACCTGCACTCTTTATTAGGAAGCGCATAGGGCAGCCTGTGTATTCATTCTCTTCTGCAATCACTATATTAGGTTCCACACAATATTCCCTGCATGCCGAACAGCACACAGAGGGCTTTCAGAAAACAAAGGCAGGCTACATAAAAACTATCATGACTACGGGCGTCAGAGAGAGTGACAGATTTGTTTTTTGTGTTTTAGTTTTTAGTTTTGCGCAAGTCCCACTTGATTCCCACAGAACACGCACACTGCTTCCTTGAAGTATTGTGGCAAATTTGTGAGTATTTCCTGTGAAGCTATGTGACTGCTCTATGCTGACTCGATGGAGAGACGTCTGCCTTAGGAGCCTTTTCTGCAATGCTGCTAAAGTAGTGTTGATTAAATTATTCTTAACCTACCACAAAACCTAATAAACAGGTTTATGAATAACCTTTAAATCCGCACAGGGATGCAATATGACCCTTTGTTTTAAAGAAATGCGTGATAAATTGGTTAATATTTTTCTAAGTGAAGCAAGAAAGGCCAATGTGAAGTTTGGAGGCTGTAGGAGATCCTCTTTAGTCCAGAGAGAGAATAAATAATAAGAATGAAAAATACATAACGAGTCAGACATTTTACATTTCTCTATTTGTTATTGAGAGGGACACAGTGCCACAAATTACTTTGTATGTCTTGAGCATTGCAGATGCCTTGCCCCTCCATCCACACAGAAATCATTACACTCCTCCTTCAGAAATGGAAATACTCTTTAAGTGAATGCCGCACATTTGTCTAGGCAGTGTTACGCAGACTTCTCAAATGCCACAAGAACATTAAAAAGGTTGTCATACACGGGAAACAGAGAGGGGATGAGGTTTTTCAATAAGCATTTCTATCAAACATAACCCGCCTCATGCAGAAGTAATGGGATGGATATGTGTCAGGCTGGTTTCCTCTAAAGCTAAGCTGAGAGCTCTCTCTCTCTCTCTCTCTCTCTCTCTCTCTCTCTCTCTCTCTCTCTCTCTCTCTCTCTCTCGCAGAGCTAAAATGTAAGAGGTGATTCCTCTCCACTCGCCAATGGTCAATTATGAAAACCATCAGGATTTGTCTTCATCTGGGTCATTTCAACGGCCCCTCTTACCTTGCAAGATAAGGATTCTGTCAGTGGGCTGCTTTACATATTTATAGAGATTCTCAAATACAGGGAGCGTAAAAATTAAGCACTTCAGATCAAAAATGCGCACCGTGCTGCAAAGGTGAAGAGGAGGGCAGCTTTACAAGCACATTCACACCCGCCTATGTACCTCTTCCACACAGGGATGCACAAATAAACAATCTAACAGACCGAGAAATAGAATCTGCATTGGGGGCACACACATGCCACAGGTCTCCAGAGAGCCGGCATGAGCTCATTACTTATTACCTTTAAGTAGAGGAGCTCTTAGGTGTACAGGTCTGACACCACAGCAGCGACTGCCGATGTTGGCGGCGCGCCAGCATCGAAACTTGCGCCCGGTAATGATACAGCCTTCGGATGAGCCTATCATGGGGATTCACTCTCGACGACTCAAGTGACCATCTCGCCTAATTAAAAGTTTGTCTTTAAAGAATTAGTCTTCTTTTGGATGATATCACAAAAAGGAAGCGGGGATAAATGTCCAATGAAGGCTTCCTTCTCAGATCAGAAGATCAGAATACATTATTCTGTCTTCTATTTTTGTAGTCTCTGATCTCACAATAATCTCTGGAAAGTCAAAACTCAATAAAACTGAAATGGTAAATCTTTGGACTTTGATATGCCATGTTTCTGATATTCTATATCTGCTGCTATAAGGCCTTTGCTTTTAATCACTCCTCTCAACTTAATGTCAAAAGCATGGGCATATAGAGTTGTAAACTGCTACAACTAATATGAGTATTGCTCATTCAGTGTAGAGAGGATGTATTTTTTATTACACATTTTACCAGTTTGTAAAATTCAGAGCTTACATTTTATTTGTATTTTAATATTAAGTGCTTTAGCGATTTTCTTTTGGATTGTGTTTGTGATTTTAAAGCCCATCAGCAACTCTTAGAAGCAACACTTCTCGATTGTGTTCTAGTGCCCCTAGTCACCCCAGTTTGTTTGGAAACAGATCTGTTGAAACCAGAGCGAGTGCCAACTCCTCTTGTACTCACACAGATGTGGTTCTCAATAAGCTGGGGAGTATTTTTTTGGGGGGGGGTTGTGAGTCTAACAAATTACTGGCTTCAGTGCTTCCAAGCAACGCACTGTGGAGCTACTCAAAGGGTCACTAAAGTATACAATATTTAATTGAAATTACAGCATTTTTTAATCCCCATTGATGATGACGTAAAAAAACATTTTTACTAATTTTGTTACTCAAACAGTTATTTAGGGTTGGAATTAAAAGTTGTTTTATAAGTCTCACTCTGTACACAACCTTTTTTACTGTTTTACATAGGCTTTTCATAGTCACCCTTCTGCTAAACACTGTCATCCGTTAAGATACAGTTACTAAGATACAGTAACTGTATCTTAAGATACAGATACAGCCAGTTACTAACATTAGTAACTGGCTGTAGTGGGGCACTTAAACAATGTCTTGGTTCAGTATGTAAATTCACAGATGCACCATGTTTCCAAAACAAAAGAATTTCATACAAATATTTAGCCTACATAATATTGAGGCTGTGCTAAAGCAAAATGTTAATGCCAGATTAAATTGACCTTCTGCAGTGGCCATTTCAAAGTTTTACAAATAGGCTACCAGAAGTGGCAAGAGTTAACCAAGCATTTTAATGAAGGATGGAGATATGCCCTTGGTAGCTACAGTGTATAAATCATGGAGTTGTATAGAGACGTTGTTAGAATATGATTGGGAGCGGTGGATGTGAACTGTATAAGAACCATGCAGCCTATAGGGACCTTATGAGCAATCATTAAGTTCTGCATATGATCTTGACCTTTAGTTCTTCAAGTGTTATTTAAAATAATCGACATATGACGGTGAGACGAATTGATAGTGAGAGGAATTATGACATTGGTGTTAGCAGGGGATAACAGATTCATTTAATAATGTATCATTAATGTATTACCTACCTTTATTTATTAAAATGAACTACATTCAGATTAGCCCTAAATATGTCAAAACGTGTTGTATTGGTATACTAAATACTAAAACAGAGCTTACATTTACTTTAATTTATCTTTTACTTTTACTAAAATAACTTTTTCTACCTACATGTAGTTTCAAACAAAAGTTTATTTTACACAAAAGTTGTCTGTAGGGCCTTATTTTAATAAATAAAAATAAACAAGCAGTTACATCAAGCCAAATGTCCAGTGCAAGACTGAGAACATACTTATGATCTACTGTAAATATGAATATGAATCAGAAACATATGACAGTCGGAATTTAGTGCTTCTACTCACGCATGGGACCACGTGTGAATCTACCATGCACGCTACTGACATCATTTCAGTTTCAAAAGCTCCCTCTAAACCAAGAATTGATGAAGTCTGACCTTGATGCAAATCACAGCTGTAAATATTTGATAAAATGTTGAGTCACTTCTGTATGCAGTGAAAATCAAGTGCTCTTCGAGGCTCTTGTTAATACTGTGGTCTTGGTCAAAAGGTTGGTCCATCTTCACACATCGATTGGCCACAACATACTAATGTGTTTATTGATTCTGCTAAAGCAGGCATAAAGATTAACTATAAGGAGATGATAAAATAACTGTCAATGGCCAAACCCTTCTTTCCTTGGACTACAAATAGTAATGTTTCTCTCCCACTGCACTGCTAGTGTGTTTTTTCTTTGACTGGCACTGTCAAGCTATTGGATCTTGTTTGTTGCTTAAATGCCCACCTGAATAAGTTTGGATAACAGATTTGAACCTCTGAACCGTTATATTTGTACCTCTGATAGTGTCTCTTCCAGCCTTGTGGCTAAAGTAAGCTGGCATAATCTTTTCGCCCCATGTTCCGGAGACAAAATACAGTACATGGATGGATCTATTGGTGTACAGAATTATTCCTGTTCTTTGATTTTAGCAATAGTTCAAAGATACTGAATCGAAGAGATAGCCTTTATAATATTCCAAAAGTGGTTTGGGCACTACAGTATGCAAGATTTAGAGTAAGTCTTCTCCTAAAGCTTTTTCTGTCCAGTTCAAGAGAAATTCAGTGTGTCTTCTCAGGATTTCAAATTATTTTCCCACACCACATCAGAGGTTTGGCAGGTGGAGTGCCCTGCTAAATTAGGCCGAAAAATGCTACAGAACTTTTTTAAGACACTACATGAAGCCAGCATTGTTTTTCCTTTTGGGGCGAAATAGCCGCAAACATTATTCATTTGAACCTCCTTTTGAATTTTGTTTTTCACAGTCCTAAATGGTACAGTAAGAATATTGTTATCTATCACGCACGCTATATAGTTTTGTAATCTAGCAAACCTTGATGACTTCATTAGGTCCATTCTAAATGTCTATTTGTAGTATACTGTACATTATGACAGGTTCCTGCCTGGATCTAGTCTTCAGCAGTGGGCATAAACCTATACTGTATGCCTGCCCTTGTTCACACTCATTTGGGGATACCATGGAAATCAATTATTGACACATCAGCAGTTGTCTGGGACACCGGTGGGGTCTATGAGCAAATTAGAATGCTGTCCCCCTCTGTTTCACACTTTAGCTCTAATGCTAAGAGAGAAATTACAAGCCAGTCTCTCAATTGATCTGTGGGTAATGTCCTTTTGATGCACACAGACGCTTTAATCTACTGTTTGGAAAATGCACCACAATGGAAGCAATGAGCTCCTCTTTGTAATCCACCTTTATGTTAACTTACTTTGGGGTCATTCAGCTGTAGATTAAGTGGAAATAGCCATGGACGGCTAAAATAGGCTTGTAGTATTTGCTGTGGGATGAAACCCCCATAAGTAAAAACAAATGTGTGCTTGATGAGAAGCTTTACTTAAGGATGATTGATGGGGCCAAAAGAAGAATGGCTCTGGGCAATGTACCAATAGAGATTTGTTTCAGCCTCTCCCTGCCTTTTCCCCACTGCTGTGTCACATTTACTAAGGTCACATGGAATGTTTTAAATCTGTCTTACTTGTAGGCGGGATTTATTGGAAAATTACTGATTGGAGACCTTTGATGAATGCCTGGAACCTTATAGTGTGAGTTCCAGCCTTGTTAGCATTCCTCTGCTCTCCCCTGGTCTCCCTGCCTGCCAACAAGTCTGGCATGCATATTCACATATTCGGGAAGAACATGTCCAACTTTGTTGGTTGGCTACCAATCATATGCTAATTAGGTATACTAGGTATATGAGGTATACTATCATCAGCAAGATAAAACGCTGCACAGACTGATATGGCTCTATTGTTTCTGTCTAATTTTATAAAAGGGCACATTCTTATTGGTAATTGCTGGGAAAGAGTCATCCAATGAGCAAAAGCTCCGCCCAGTGTTGGTATCATGAATATCGCATGAATAAACCATGAATAATGCATAGGCAGCAATGACAGCCTTGTTGGTAGGCAGCAAGAAAAATCGAATAGCCAAAGTTCATTTATCTAACTTAGGGTATTCTTCCCTTCAGTCCACGGGGTGTGTGGGAAGAAAGGCTATTGTTTTGTGATACATGATCTGGTATATTCAGTAGAAATTCTCTTTTCGCTTGTCCGCCTCAACAGGGGGTAGAGCACAGTGCCAAATTCATAACAACGTCCCTGGAGTTCTTTGATATAAAGTTTCTCGGTCAACAGTGGCCATGCTTGACTTGAAACCTCACCTAGCAGTGTGTGTCTGCTTAATAACTAAGCCACCCATGCTGCCCTAAGACATCTTAAAAAGCGAGTTTTAACTTTGCCAACCAAATTGCTTTCTAAAATGTATGTTTTGATAAGTACGATCTCACATCAGTGCTATTGCTATGTTATGTTTCACAGACAGGACCAGAATGATGTAGGGGAAAATGATCTCTGTAGTCGTGCCTATGTCGTTATTGCAGTGTTGTGGCAGACTGTCAAATGGAAGGTGATGCAGGCGAAAGGTTCAGTAGAGCCAAGACTGTGACTGGGTCATCTGTTGACCTGGAACAAGTGACAGCTTGCTTCTGACATCTCAGTCAGTGAACCGCTTTGAGAGAAAATTTGTCTTTTAACCAAGCTTCTCACCACTGCAAAATGATGCCTACATATGCGACGAGTCTCAAAAATAATGAAAAGATTGAAACCATGCATTTTTGACCCATGGTAGGAGATTGTGCTGTAATTGTGACTCTTGACATATTGTGTTTGGGGCACATTTGGCGTGCTTTGAAAGGTCAGTAGTTCTAATGACATTTTCGTTATGTTCGGACCAATTGATGCATGGCTCACATAGAGAGCCTCGCATGCTAATTGATAGCACCCTTTTATAGCCACACTGTGTGTGTTTATGAAGCTTTTTTTCCTTTTACATCCCCTCACTTTGTTTCTGTCGCACACCTCATTTCACAAACATCAGGGGGGGGTTCTAGGGTTCTAACAAAGACAGATATTGACACATCAACAGCTCTGAACAATGTGTTTTTGCGCCAGTTAATTACTGTCTTGTCTGCTGTGCAGGCAAACTGTGTGGATCCAGTCCTTGTTTTAATTGCTAAATTGATTGTCATGGTAATTAAGTGTCATGGATCTTCACATTGGTTTCAAACTGGAAAGGCTATTTTTTTATTTTGGGAAGTGTTCCCAACTCTGTTATATGTTATTATAGCCATCTAGACTGTCTTCAGGGAAAATAGTGTGCTGTATATTTCTTAATTTGCTGAATAAATATAATGTTGATCACCCACTCATGGTGAGTGGGCAAGCTGAGATGCAATACTATTTTTTGTATTTGCTGAAATTAGTTTGTCATCAGTTGATTTCTTAGATTTTAGTTACAGAATATTTTAATATTTTTTGCTGCTGTTTTCAATACAACATTTCAAATGATACAAATGATACAATGGTTCTGAAGAACTTTAGAGATAATAGAGTTGACACATCGTGAAACATTGCAGACTGGGGATGTAGGCTGTTCTGACATTGTGTTTTCACAATTACATAACCACTTATTGAAAATAAAACACATGAATAAAGATGCCCCAACAACGATGAGCCAGCAATCCTCATTAAATGGCCCAGTGTCATCGAGGGAGGTGGTTTGGACCAGTCATTGTAGTCAGAATTAGAATTCCTGATGGTTTTCCAATGAATACAAGTGCTGGCTTTCGTCCCAGCTCAACCTTAATCCTTCATGACCTGGCACATTCAATTTCATGACTAGACACTTAAAGCAAACTCTGGATGAACTTTTGACATATCTGGCTTAGACCAAAGGCAAAGGACGGGAAAGCCGTTTTGCTCTGTGCATGAATGAACACATCATTCTTATTCTGTGAACGGCTGAGCAACCCCCTCTTTGTCGCCTAACTGCTCTCTCACCTCTTTTGCATTCCAAGAGAAGGATTTTCCGATTAAGCAAAGTTAATAACTGGCTAATATGCTAAAACTCCAACCTCAGCAAAAGGTCACTCAGCACTTTAAACGCACCAACATGCCTTGAATAAAGCAAGCAAGCAATATGAGCGCAGCCATCAAATTTTTGATCCTTCTATACATCTCTCTGGTTTGACTGTTATTAATACTTGGTCCATCCCGTCAAGCAAAGGGGATGGAATAATTATCTGTATTTTTGAAGGACGATGTATTTCCTATACCTCAACAGAAGTATGTCCTCTAGGTGTCATTTCGGTGACATAGCCTCAGCCTAACACGCGTTCCTAGCTAATGAGTAGTTTAAATGGATTCTGTTGTGAATAAAATGTGGATTCTGTGAGGATGAAATGCTTTCGCTTAGTAGTCGGTGGGTGTCCAGTTGTGGCCACCCACAGTCCACAGTGACGCTGGCAACAGTAAGAGGGTGGGAGTCATGATCATGACCTTTTATAGGAACAGATACGCTCTAACTGCCTCTGATCAGAGAAAAGGCACCCAGAAATAGAAGTATGGTGTGTACTTAAAAGGGTACAAATGCTTGTTGCTGGGGGGGTACCCTTTTGAGAGACAATTGTGTACCCTTTAGTGCCAGTCCATTTTTGCAAACTTTGGAAATAGCAAATGAGCTACACACATTTCAATGCTGCAGGTAGCCTACTGCAGCGATTTTCAACCTGTAGTGGTCCGCGGAGGTATTGCATGTGGTCCGCTTAAATATTAAAACAATGGAAAATATTTAATTCATAAAAAAATAGGGGTGGACGGTATAAAGGGTATAGAACGTACACCGGTATGATTTTCCCTAAGGTATGGATATAGACTGTACCGTGCTGACCGGTAGAGCCCTCACAGAGGCAGTAATGCACTAAAGTGGGCCGTGCATTACATGCTGCCATGCAGTTGCCATACCCAACCAAGCATTTATATAAGAATATATATTATATAAGAAAAACTAATATTACTTGATATATACCGTTACCATCTGTGCTTAAAATTATACCATGATATAAATTTTAGGCCAAACTGCCCAGTCCTAATAATATAAAATACAATGCACTATAGCCTATTTTGCCTGGTGATAATTTGAATCGTTTTCTTTATAACATCTTGCACAAAAAAATATCTGTCTTCCGCTCTAGGCGCGCGCGTGCATGTGTGTGTGTGTGTGTGTGTGTGTGTGTATTGTAAACCTGTCTCCCGCACATTTAAAGCACTGGTTTCATTGATAACATTTTTCAGTAAAGTCTTACCTGTCATGCATTTTAGAGCCTAACTGAGCACTGCCAGTTGTTTACTTTGCTTGTTGCGGTTAACCTCCTTGATTGATGGCTATTTTTATTAAATATGTGCTTTGGAAAAGATTCATGCCTAGTTGTGGTCCGTGAACGTTTTTGATATTAATTCAGTGGTCCATGGGTCCATGAATACCCTTGGGGTTTAAATGGTAGGAATGTGTTCTTTCTTTTGTTTTGTACCCTTTGTACCCTTTCTGTTAGTCAAAAGGTGCACTTGTGGCCTCTTACAGACCAATATATTACATTTGAGGGAACATTCTTCAAAGTGTACCTGTAAGTACCGAACTGTTCTTGTCTCATACTTCCATTTTGGAGTGTGTGGAGTGGAGGGGACTACCACACACACACACACACACACACACACACACACACACACACACACACACACACACACACACACACACACACAC
>JAODLI010027033.1:0-20551 GCA_027575585.1 Percopsis omiscomaycus | reverse complement strand
AGGATGCTTACAGGTAGGCCAACTCTGGGGCTCAAACCCACGACCTTCCTGCTGGGAGTCCAACACCTAGACCACTACTATCTTGCCCCCAAGCAGCAATAATCTCAACCGAACATTTCCTGTGGATGCTGATCAGTTCTGCACTATTACAATATTCAGGATGATTGATTAAGAATTGATTAAGCATTTGCATCTTCTTTGTTTATAGCCCTTTTCGTGCCACTGGACACAAACTGTAATTAACTCAACCTTGTTGTACCTAGAAATTAATATCAAGAGCCACAGACTTGGCTGACAGCCATTTGGGTTAGGATTCTGTACTTTGCAGCTGTATCGACTGCTGGTTTTAATGAAATATGGAAGCCATGGTCCGGATTTATGGCAGCTTAGGGATAACAGGCAGCTAAAAATAGCATCTAGTTGCTCTGGGTGCAGAAGGACAACAGTAGGGGCCCTGTGTAGCTATTTATTGATCATTTATATAACCACTTAAACATTTTGTTTTGAAGTGATTAAAAGGAGGGTTTAAGCTCAGCAGTGACTCAGGGGTCAACAGCCTATCAATCTCTGATAGACAGACCTTATACCAGACAGTTTAACAATCCCTTAGTGTCTTATTTTTCATACCATAGTTATTCAGCCTGTTTCAACCAACACGGCTAGTCCCAATGTCACTCGCAACCAGACAATCAACTGTCCCATCCTATTATTAAGTTACTAAGAATGATATAGGTAAACTAATGTTACATGGAAATTATGTTACATAACTGATAACACTCTTCATAATTAGTTCAGATTCCACATCTAAGCATGTACAAACAATTTTTGAGTTGTTTAATTATTATATTTTCAGATTCTCTGATAAACTACTGACATATATATCAGACAAAACTTTACCTTGGCCAGTGGAAAACTAAATCAGGTGATAATGTGATATAGTTATACACTGTAAACGAGCAAAGTTTTGTATAAAAATATCCAACATATCAAACTATATCAAAATTATTATATCAAACATCGCAAGGAGTTGGTTGAAATGTGGCTGGACATTGTAGAGGAAATATACTCAATGGAAAAACTGACTCATTATCCAAGGACTAACGCATGAACAACGCTGGAGAAAATGCACTGCATACAAGAGAAAAGATGGTCCAAATTCTCAGCTGAGAGTAGAGTAGTGCCCCCTTTTAAATTTCTATTTATACTTACTTTTATTTCTATATTTTGGTTAATGTCGTTTTGTTGGGGATTTTGTTCAGTGTAATAGTAACTGGAAAAAAAAGTAAAAAAATATATATGACTAACGGCCTTATAAACCTTATAGATGAAAAAAAAAAATACAAATTCACATTATTGCACATCATTGCG
Source organism: Percopsis omiscomaycus (assembly GCA_027575585.1). Taxonomy (NCBI): domain Eukaryota; kingdom Metazoa; phylum Chordata; class Actinopteri; order Percopsiformes; family Percopsidae; genus Percopsis; species Percopsis omiscomaycus. Next base: position 19,183 of record JAODLI010027033.1, on the reverse strand, counting down.
GGTCATTAGGCTGACATTGGCAGGAGGACAGGTGGCTTCTGGGGCTCAAGCCCCAAACATGTTTTAGGTTTTTAAAATGACTTCAACTTTGTGTCAGAACATAGGGTGATACATGTATTGTCTACTATAACCCCTTCAGGTCTGAAGGAGAGGGAGTACTTTCCACATCCAATAAGACAGGCGTGGCGATAAAGCGGTCAGGGAAAGGACTCTCAGATAATAGGTCGTTGGCCCGTTATCCCAGCCCGGGCTATCCGTAAGCATTTTTCATGTAATAGGCCTATGCCAATCCACTTCCTTTCACGCACACTATCTTGTGTATCTAGGGCTGTAATTATTTTTCCTAGGTCTTTTCAATTTGAGAGACATCTTTCTCCCCCTCTCTCTCTTTTTTAAATTTTTAGCTCAATGGGTAAAATGACGGGCTCTTTTTCAGAAGATCGAGAGTTAAATTCCTGGGCTCACTTCATTTCCAAACCCATAAGGGATTATACCCTCCCTCCTTATGTTTTCAAAAAGGTTTCTTTCTTTTTTCATTATTGCTTTATATTCCCCAAACCTGATCTAGATGTTTTAATGCAGATGCAGTTTAACGCCCTATGGACCCCGCGGAAGCCTCTGATTATGTGGAACCCAGGGAAGATTATGAATTGCTCAGCTACACATGATGTTCTAAGAAAAGCATGTTCCTTATAGGCTACAGTCTGATAACAACAATGTAGATTCCTTATCTCTTGGCTGACCATATACTTTCAATAAATGTAAGATTTATTGAAACTATATGGTCAGCCAAGCTTACTGGTCGCTCGTCTACATACAGAATTTCTACCCTCCTGGCGTGGACTGATTCGGACCTCTCTGCCAGAACGTAGCCAGGAACGGTGGGCACCTCAGGATGTGGTCCGCGGGGAGGTTGTGCTGGGCGGTAACCTGCACGCAGAAAGATGCGCCCGTCGGCTCCATGTTGAAGTGACGGGTGACTTCATAGGCAAGTCCACAGCTCTCGTCTAGCGTTGTTGGTTCATTGTGTGCGCTCAGCGATCCCGCAGTGGGGAGTGTTGATCTCACATTCAGACGCCACGATCCTGCCTGGGCTGTATCCACCGGCAGCACCACAAAAGCATTTTGAAGGCTCTCTCCAGTAAGGCACTTAATATCCATAGGCCAACAGTATTCTCCAAGGACTCCTGTGGACAGAGGTTCATAATATACATACACAAATAGAGGTAACATAATAATATTATGTCGTGCTATGCTGTAATTCAAACAAATGAACACAAAAGAGTCCAAACAAAAAAATCAAAAAATATATTAACAAATGATAATTTGTAGCCTACTAAAAGGGTAGGCTATAAGTCAGACAATAATTATGTTACTCACAATCTTATTTTCTGCACCTGCATGGATTGTTAAGAGTGTCTTTCTTACCCTCCCTAGAGTCTTTGAGGCGGATGTTCCGTTTATCCTGAAGTTGTCGTTTTATGTAGAAGGTCAGGGCAGTGCACTCCATCAAACAGTCACTCGGTTGGGTCACGGTGTCGGGCATCTCTTGCAACAGACGTTCCTTTTCTTTACACTCAATTGCCCCCGCAGCCATGAGAAGAGGCATGGGTATACCACAGAGCAACCAGACAATGATAAATATTGCCATCGTATCCAGCAGAAATACAATACAAATTCTCCTCTTGCTTTCTTCTTCTTCTTCTGTTGTTTTGCTGTAATTATTATTATTATTATTATTATTATTATTATTAATATTTATTTATTTTTCACTTCAGTCAAATACTGTTGTTCTGCCTATACCATAAGATCCAGGAATCATGAATCACCTCAACAGCCGTCGGGGCTATAAATGAGAGCATCCAGAGCAAGCAACAAGGTTGGCGATCTTTTCAGAAGTGCGCAACAGAATGTGATGGTTGCTCCACTGAGCAGTGCCGGATTTCACGAGCACCGTGCCAACATTTCTTTCTCTGCTCATTTCCCCTCTGGAGAGTTCAGCTGCACCCGTGGGCTGAAAGTGCGTGACACATTTGGAGTATTACTCTACTCTGTACAGCTTTGAGACTTCACCACTTTAAAGTATTCATTTCATAAAGGCTGCAAAATTGACACAATGAAAAGTTAGATTCAGCCATCTATTCTTTTTAATAGACTTTATTCAAAGAATATGAGTGTGGAATCACAGAAATAGTACAAATGATGTATAGGTTATATCTAACATTTAACATTTGTTCTTAAATTGGTAGTGTAGTAGTAGTAGTAGTAGTAGTAGTAGTAGTATACTGTAGGTATTGAAACATATCTGTAAAAATGAGCAGTGAGGTAAATTGGTTTAAGAAGATTAAATCACTGTACTGTATATAATGGTTAATATAGATTATTTACTGGACGAAACAATGCCTATAAGAAGACAAGTGTGTTTTTAAAGAGCAGTGTGGTTTAGTATTATATTTACAACAGCTGGCTGCAAGACTCTTTGTGAAAGCTTACAAGAGAGAACTGACAGACACGGTGCCGGGAATGTAGAAGAATACATATGGTAATAAAACAAGAACTGCCCTTTAACTGCCCAATTAACTGAAGTGTACCACACGTTTGTTAGTTATACTTTTGTTAATTATATGTTTAGATTAAATAAACAAGCTATTTAAGTTGGTGCATGACATAACACATAGTAGCAGAAACAGCCAAACGAGTCATGACTTGAGTATATGGTGACCCTCTATGTGTTATTAATAACCACTGTTAATGATCCATCTAGCTTTGATCCTAAAATTAGATAATGGCCTTGAAGAGACAAAGAACAAAAAGTCCTGGAGAATACAAATATTTTGTTCATTATTAGGCTACTTTATCATTTTGCCAACTGTAATTTCAATTTAAAATGTAACTAAACCAACAAGATGGTTTGATTTTTAATGTTAAACTGGAATTCTTTTTTCATGGAAATTGGATGGAAACAGTTTGGGCAGCCACAGATATTCACATTTTTAGAAAGAACAGTGGGTAGCCCATGTGGTTTCTTGAATAGCTCTTTGCACACAAGATTTATAATGACAGACTGAAAGAATTTATCACAATTGTGTCTGTTCTCCTTCACCAAGTTAATCTCAGTTCCTAGAAACAGAAATTATTAACCAGGTGTGCAGGTGCTTTTCGGTAAAATATGCATATTTATTAAGCACCTTTCTATTTCTATTAAGTTTCCATACTTTACATGAGGTTATAGCAGTTTAGAGTGACGTACAGATTTGCATAACATGGTATTCTAATGGGGAAGACCTGTGCATAGAACTTGTACATAACTTGCACATGTTCCTCTTCATCTGGTGAGTTACGGTTGGTCTGGACCACAGCCACATGACCAGGTCATCTCCACAGATGAAACAACCAGGGTACTGAGTTCATCCATGTACAGAATGGGCACCGTTTCCTTGGAGGTGGGCAGACAGCATGGCCCCTGAACCATTAATAGAGTGGGGAAAAATGATTAACGGCTGGTGGGGGAGTAACCTAAAACAGTGTTGGATAGCAACAGTTCTTTTTTGTTTTGTTTGCCGGGGCAATTTGGATTGAACATAATCCAATACTTTATGATTTTATGTTGCAATTAGTCGTGGGCTCGTTGACAGTCTAAGCAAAGCTTTGTTTCCAAATCACTCCCAAGGAGCCTAAACCTCCAAATGTCATAAAAATAGAGAATGGAAGACAATAAAATATAGGCTTCTCGTTTTTATGATTTAGGTAATCTGTATAAAACGCATCCAGTTCCTTTAAAGTACCTGTTCTGAGTTTCCCTGCACAACAGGGCCGTGGGGTGGACAATGAACAGCATCCGTGTTCACCAGAGGGTTACAAGCCACGCACTGGACGAACGTAAAGCTCTCAGGGTAGATCACCCAGTTATCCCAGTCCAGGTCTGCCAAATACAGAGCAGAACAGCGTATCACGTGTGAGCTCATGACTGAAACAGGCAATGTAGACACTTTGTGAACACAAACACACACACACACACACACACTCGCTCTCTCTCACACACACACAAGAGTTTAAGAGTTGTGTACCTATCAGGGAGATGTGAGAGGCCATCTGACAACACTTCAAGCCTGCACAGTTGCCAGCTCCAGGTGCCACGGCGTTAGGAACTGGGTTGATATTGGACAAAAACATTCAGCAGTTTTGACTTGAGACAAATGCTACTGCATGTTGGAGTTTTTTAAAGCTAGGTTTCTTAGCTGGTCTCCTACCTCTGCTCTCCCCGACTCTGTGTGCAATGGCGCTGAAGGTGGTCTTCCACTGCTCTCTGATAGCGGTCAGCCTACCGTCGGGCAGCCGAGGTTCGGTCTGGATGTTGAGGGCTCTGAGCAGAGCCTTTCTGATGGATTCCAATGACTCCCCATGGCAGCTGTCCATGAAATGATTTTTTATTTTATAAATATTGGATATTTTTCCACATAACAGAAACAACACATGAATACTGTTAATTCATTTTAGTTATATACATTTGGCCAGTTTTACCCATAACTTCAAAAATACAAGAAAACAAGTAAGCATTAATTAAGTTGTATAAATATTAGAAAGCTTTACATAAATGTGAACAAAAAAAATGTATTGTCTAAACATTGAATGGTTTTATTATTAAGCGAAAATGTTTTTAACAAATGTTACTGCAAATAAGCACAGTATATAAATAAATAAACAAACATTTATATACTCCAGAACATAAATAACATTTTACATTGCCCAAAATGAATCACTGCTGAATATACATATGTAACATTTACAAATGTTTGTACATGTAAATGCACCATTTCTTTCAAGCAAGGATTGCATAACCATAAAGATCACAAGTGAATAGTATGTAAGATAACAATCAGCACATTAATAACAAATGCGATCAGTGACGCCTGTGATCTGCTAAAAGTGGCAGGAACACCTGGACCACTGTCAACGTTCAACCAAAACAGCCCACAGCTCTCCTGTAGTTTCCCAGGCCATCTGGGTGTTCCTGTCTCGAGGGGTGACTGATTACGCTGAGGGGAACAATGTGTTACAGCCATGGCAAAAACAGATCATTGTGACCCCATACCACAGACAAACTCTAACATACCCTCTATGGTCATTTAGAACATGTCCATACACAGCAATGTTCAATGTTCTGATGCTATATATATTATCATGATGTGATATTTATATATATCACAAAGCTAGTTGAGAAATCATAGACTTATTTGAGGTTGTTTTTACTGTTTTTTAAAGTGCCTATTTTCCCCAAATCTATCATTTAAAAAAAAAAAAAACATGCTCAGATCCTCATAGCTCTTTAGTTTAATAAATATTAAAACAATTGTCTTTAATAATTATGTTCTTGTTGCCCGTAGTCATGTGTGTCGCACCAGCATGTGTGATACTAACCTGTTTTGTCTGCCAACGCATGCGGATGCTGAGGGTTCTTCCTGGGAAGGGTGCAGGACGAAGGCCATGACCAGCGAAGAGTCCAAGAGGACCGCCACGGCAAAGAACGCAACGGACATGGTCGTTGCTTTGTGATCAGACATGTGGCAAGGCGAAGGATCAGGTTTGTTCTGGTGGTCTAATCGGAGGAGCAGAGAGGAGTGACCTGACAGGGGTGGTCTATTGTTTGTCTAAGCTTGGGAACCTGGAGTTTTATCTCCCATTTACTCCAGCTTGGCCTTGAGATACTTAACATTGTTGTCTTGTCCTCTGGTCTGGTGTGAAACGTTAAAAGGCAGAGAGACAGACTGTGAGGACAGAAAATGACCGAATACGACAGATTCATGGGGCCATGCTACAGAACAGCATGCAACACATTTGGGATGTTAATTAGTTACAAATCAGGAATGTGATGAGAGCCAATCGCAAAAGTGCGTGTGTGTTTTTGTGTGCGTGTGTATATGAGTGCACGTGCGTGCGCATCTGAGGCAGCAGTTCCCATACCTTGAGACCTACCACCACCGGAAAAGACACACGAACATGCTCAAATTTATCACACATACGCACAGACACACAAGCACTGTATTGCTGTTTAATTAAAGATAATACATAGACTAAAGAATAATAGTAGAAAAAATGTCTAAACCACTGGTCTGAGGCCCTGTCTAGACTGGTCTACACCTGACAGGTAATGTGAGTTCTGCTACCAGAATACAAGATAGGACTCATTTAGAAAATTCCATAAGGTTAATAAGTGCTAGCACTGACATCATTATGACCTTGTGTATTTTTGGTCCCGTTTGTGAACTGTAAATACTGTATGTTGGAAAATAAAATTAGCATCTGTCACAAGTGTCAGGTAATTTTTATTTTTTCTGCATTTTTCATTTAGTTTGAGCCTTAAAGCTACCCGCTCCCATTTTACATCTCCTAGCTCTTGGCCTGACATAAAAGACCCTAATCTTTACTGCTAATACAATATCATCATTCTTCACTTTTTCAAGGACAGGACATTTGCCAAGTACTGCAGGTGATGGTAACATCTGAATGCACAAAGCAAATAGCTTGGCAGCTTAGATGGTGCTGTAAGTCAGAAAGCAACAGATACAAACATGGAATGATATCTTCAAGTCCTGAAATGCACTCTCTTCTCTGAGGCCTAGACTTGTTGACAAGAAATGATAACAAAAATAGCCTTAAATAAACCCTCTCTGGTAATCTGCTCCAACAGATGTCAAGTAAATATTGAGCTAGCTTGATACAAGCTGAAACAAGCTTGGCATTACATTACTTTCTTTCACACAACCCAGGAAATTTTGACACATGCATATCCTGCTGCCTCTTATTTAAGAATAAAATGTAAGCCCAATATTGCAAAAAATAAAAAGAAGAAGAAAAAGAAAGAAAATATGCAATATTTAGCCACTCAGCCATTAACAAAGAAATGTGTTCCTGAAATGATTAATGCTGGAGGCAGAGATCACTTTAAATCCATGCTACAACCTTTCCTGATTCTAGGTTTTTCTAGTTTTGATATATTGTCCCACGCCCATGGTTCTTATAATATCCTATCCAGAGGTTCTTCCCAATCTAAGACATTTTACATAAAAAAATAATTTAATCTGGCTGCCAACAGACTAAGAAAAATGTACTTGATAAGATTCCTTAAAATTAATACATTTCTTGTCAAATCTTAAAACAAGTGCAATGGGATTTTAAGCCTTAATATAAGTACACAAATAGTTTTTGTAATTATGCAAATATGTGACCATACGCTGGATGTTAAACAATTCATCCGGCCGGCACACTTTCGGAATCAGCGACAAAACACAGTAGTGGAAATAATAAACATTATCTAAATCCAATATTACTTAGTGTTGAAATATACCTACTGTATGTACTCTACTGTTGAAAACGCTTGCACGTACACGCGCACACACACACACACACACACACACACACACAAAGACACTTGGTTTTCAACCAAGTAAAAGTGACAGGAGTCCTTGAATTCCAGCCATCTCCCATCACTGTGCCACAGCTGCAAGACGGGGAGTCACACCATGCACAGGTGCTCCTGGCTACCATCGCAAAGACCCTTTATGCTCACATGAACGTCTGTGGAGGACCGACGCTGCAGAGGCTCAGCGAGCAGCAAGCACGCAGGAAATTCTTATCTGTTTACGTGCTAAAAATACTCTGTTGATGTCTAACATTGCAAACCATCTCATATTTATTGATACAAGTGGCAAAGCTTCTACTATTAATTCCCTTTTGGAGGAAAAATACGCTTGTGTATTACAGGGTTATTGAGTTCAGGCACAACTGGTCGCTCCACCACCTGCTATTGGTTAGCGTGATAGATTTACAGCCACACTGCTTTTTATGCACAGTTGCGTTTCAAACATGAGCAGTAGATTGGTTTTGGGAGACGCTATAAGAAAATCACGGAGTGTATCTTTAAAACTCGTATATGTTGTGGCTTTTTTTAAAGATATAATTAGAATGAATCTAATATGAATGTGTATGATAATTAAGTGTATGATAATTATTAAGGACAATGTCTTGAACCAAGGCCAACACAGTACCCTAGTTTCCTAACAGTTGCCCTTTATCCGAGCCTTTATCTGTAGGGTCATAGTGAGCTTTAATCCTAATCCACTTGTTGTTTTGATTAAGTAGTCACGGGGCTTGTCCAAGACACTTGGCTATGCTATTCACAACCTTAGGTTAGCGTGGGTTTGTAATGAGAATCTGTTGCTAAACACAGAGCATATCCAGGCCTTTGTATGTCTCAGAATAAAGATCTACAGCACCGTGCAATGCCTGGGAAAATGGATATATCTTAACTTCTTATTCCTTCCGTTCTTGTACTCTCCACCATGTGACTGGATATTTTGATATATTCTAAAAATGGCAAGCTTTCTCATAGGATGCTAAATGCTAAGGGGATGGGGACTAAAAGAAATGTAATGTGAACAGGTAAGGAACTGGTAATGGATTTTATTAATGCTGGTATTCATTTATTGTATTCTTTTGAGCACAGAATAGTGTTAAGTACACTTTCATTTTAAACTTTTAAGGATATTTCTAATGTCTTCTGAGATGTATAGAGACAATGTTCTTCGATTGATAAAGCTGACTATATAACATTATAGTACAGTATAGTTTTTTTCAGATTTTCTGATATGAGCAGAGTCTAATTTTAGATGTTATATAATGTCTCTAATCTATCCATATATGAATTTGTCTGTTTGGCAGTTAAAAGAAAAGGATCATGGGATGTGGGATGGCAAAATCTGAAATGCAGCTGAAGAAATGTGAAAGAGGTACAGTAGGCATATACAGTATAGCATTACTTTAGAAATCCCCTTTTTACAAGAATAATTTTACAAAAAGGTATGACATTTCTTTCAAATTCCATGGTATTACATCATTATAAATTCTGTATTGCTTTACACATTTTGTAGCAAGGATCTCCATTGATCTTAATATGATTTTATTTCCCTTTGTTTATTAGCTTATTTAGATTTATATAAAAACTTTAAGTTAAAATTATCTTTGCTCTCATTATATGCAAACTGTGAAGCTGCCATTGGTGAGTGCTTCAATTCAATAGACCTTTTTCACCGTGACCCGGAAATGCTACCAATGAGGGGTAAATTTTCTTCCTGTCTAGCCTGTAAACAGAGAAAATCTTAATTCACACCATTTTTACCTCTATGTTTATTTGGCTGATTAATCAGTTTGAAGTTAGTTGAAGTTATATTGCAAAGATTGTATAAAGACTGAACAAGCAGTGTGTGCATAAGCCCACACCTGAGAACAGATCTAATCAGCCAAAATAACTCTAAACACCTGAGTGGACAGGGACTTCAACAATTCAGTTCAGACAGGCCAGGAAGAAAGTCTACCCCTCTTTGGTAGCACTTCCACTTGCTACACTGTGAAAAAGGATAATCCAAAACCACACTAAATGTTGTCGTAGACGAGCTATCTTAATGTTATTTTAGCTTCATGTCAACATCCTACGGATACAATTCTCCATCCTGTCCTCCCAAAGCTATGAGGGCAGCCCTCTTGATCCAGCGCTGGTACCGTCAGTATGTGGCACGGCTGGAGATGAGGCGCAGATGCACTTGGAATATCTTCCAGTCTATAGAGTATGCAGGAGAACAGGACCAGATCAAGGTGTGTTTAGAAATAGTCGCATAACAGGGGTTCTTCTCAGTTTGGGGGTCGTGAGATGCTTTGTGGGGTGCCATAAGATGATTTAAACATTTTGAAAAAAATGTTTTATATAAGAATTATTATTTTCAATAATTATTATTTTATTTATATTATTTATGTTTTTCAAAAGGTACACTCCTCGATTATAGTTCCACCCAAATATCTGCCCCAGCACAACTCTCCAAATGTCACAAGCCCACAAGAATGGGTGGCTGCAGGGAAAAGGGTAGAGAACGGTGGGATACTATAGTGCTGTAGGGTGGAGGACTAGAAAGGAGTGCCAGCCACTTAGCATTCAGATGTGGGAGGGGCATGTTTCAAACCAAAACAACATTGTTAGTGTAATTTTAGTTTCAACTACAAGGGCAATTCTGGATACAAGTCGAGGAGTACACATGGGTCAAAAAGTGACCCACTGTTTTAAAGCATGTCAAGGTCTCATCGAAAATCATGTGGTAGAAATGAACAGCCTCTTCAAATATGTAATGAGTAAAACTCCTTTTTTTCTTTCAATATAGCTCTACAATTTCTTTGGCTACCTAATGGACCACTTTACTCCAGCAAGCAGCGAGAGTAAGACAAACCCACAGAATTGTATTAGCTACTCTGCATGTCAGTGACCTACTCTGATTCAAGCCAGTCAGACCCCACCGTGATGAACATTAAGAGGCTTCACTCGCTTGCGCTCTCTCTCTTTCTCTCCCTAGGAAATCTCATCTCGCATATCTTCCGTGAGAATGACATCTGCCAGGACATCGAATGGGAAAGGTACTTTTGCTACAAGAATATTGAGGTACCTGATGTCTACACCGGCCCCAGTCTAACCTTTCCCATGACTGTTTGTGGGGCATCACTGCTGGTGGAGGCCTTCAAGAACCAACAAGTAGGTACACAGTCACCAAACACATCCAGGTGGCTAAACCATATGACGATGCAAAGATATGTTCCCACATGTACATACACAAGAAACTTTATAAATAAATATCCATGGTGCTGCTATATAATTTACAATTTGACTTAATTAAGGCAAAACCGGGATTGTTCTCCACCCCCGATTGGTTCACGATCATACACTGTTTGGTTTAGGTGTTTTTTTTGCTTTCTATAAGTGGGTTACATTATTGAAACTCCTCTCTACTCCCCTACAGTTACATGGCCTTCTGTGGACAGTTGTGTTTCAAAATATAAATACTGAGGACTGTACCTTTAACTATTAATACTGGCTAACATTAACTGCCGAGGCCCTTGTTTTTTTCTCCCAGTAGCAGCTCCACTCACGATATGTACTGCAGCTTCTTGGAGAAACATGGAAGCTTCTTAGAATCCTTCCAAATATCAACTATGTCTCCACCTGTCACTCACAGGAGATCACCATATGTGGTACGTGGACTGTCCCTTTTGTTTTCTAATATCCATGATTGATCTTGTTTTAGTTACCAAATTGGAGTAACATGTAGCTTGAAGAACTTCTATCTATAGAACCAAACAAGCCTCCCAAATGGTGCATTGGCTGAATTGCATTCAGAACTGAAATACAATCAATCACAGTAGATAACGCAATGCTGCACAATAGGTAAACACATTTCAATTTTAAAAAAGCTGACTGTCAGAAGATAATATTTATTTAATTTTACATGTCTCTATTTTTTTGTTTGTTTCACAAATCTTTAATTAATCATTACATAATGTATTATCACATAGTAATTACTGAGTATAATAAAGGAGAAATGAAATTACTAAGTAATATTTAGTAATTACCTAGTAATATACAGTACTAGAAACTATTACACAGAGAATAAACTCTCACTCTCAACTGTTGGAGTAATTGTATACGGTTTGAATGTATTGCTGGTAAATTACTGGTATGCAACTAGTTAACTAGGTAATACAATTTCATAATTTTATATATTCATCAGTAATATACAAAAAATATGTTGTAGGCTTAATTGATGGACTGTAATTTAAACTTGTTTTACAATGTATTTCACATTTGTCAACATGCAAATATTGAAATTAAATAATTTCTTATTTTTTAACAGGTGATCTACATGGGCAGCTGGAAGATCTATTGTTAATATTCTACAAGGTGTGTAAACTGAAATTACAGGCACATTGTAAGCAAATGATGAGGCATTCAGATGATGATAACCATTGATAACCTGCTATTTATTTCATTTTATTTACCTTGCAACAAATAAATTGACATGTCCAGAATGGCTTGCCCTCCTGTGAGAAACCTTACATCTTCAACGGAGACTTTGTAGATCGGGGAAAAAATTCTTTGGAAATTCTACTGATCTTGTTTGCTTTCCTGTTGGTCTACCCCAACGATATCCATCTGAATAGAGGAAATCATGAGGATCATATTGTTAACCTCAGGTTGGCCTTTAAAAACTTTATTTTCCCCCTTCACTTCTAGATTGCTTAAATATTTTCAACATACCTTAGGAATCTACAATACATGTAAAAGCTAATGTACATATACATTCTGTTTATCCAGATATGGTTTTACTAAAGAAGTTATGGGGAAATATAGGGTAAGTTTAAAATGTCTACTGAATGTTTTCATATATTAATTAATGTTAATTCGCTGCTATAGTCATTGAGGTAATACAAAAATATTCCAGCTTACTATCTACTACTACTTGTAAAAAACGTTCGATTTATAGTACTGATAGATTTTTTTAGGTGTGACATTCCCTGGAAAATAAGTAGCATACAGTTAGTACTGCGTTCATGTCAGACAGCAGTGGCTAGTTCTCTGCAAGCCACACTGCTTGAATAAGTAATGTGAATGATATGTAGGACAATCACATAAAAGATCCTCTACAAAAAATTGGTTTTAATTAGTGATTAAAAAGAGTCCACATGATCACCTTATCTGGACAATGAAATTAAACATTGTGTTTATAAATAATGTGGCCAAGAGGCAGCATGTATATGGAGAATAAAATACAACCTAAAATAGAGCCTTTTGGTACCCCGGAGATAATGTGAGATATGGAGGAAGAATAGTTACTTATGGCAACAGCAAAGGTATTGAAGAGAAAAAACAATTATATGCAGTATCCTTGATGCAACCCAGGTATTAAGACCAATTCAAATGACTTGGCCTACTCTGTCAAAGGCTGCGCTTATTTCTAAAATAATTACAATTGCTCCCTCCCCCTTGTCAGCCGCTAAAATAAGATTGTTTGTTGCAGGGACCTAAAACCACACTGTTGATGCATAGTCAAAAAAGAACTGTAAAGTAGTTAATGAAAAATGTGTTACTGCACCTTAGGCCCATGGAAAGAAAATTCTAAAGCTTCTCCAGAAGATCTTCAGCTGGCTGCCTCTAGCCACAGTGATCGATCACAAGGTGCTGATCGTTCATGGAGGGATTTCTGACACCACAGACCTTAACGTTATCAACAGATTGGACAGGCACAAAGTAAACTTCCAGTAAAAAGCAAAAGCAAAAGCAAAAAGTAATTATCCTTGTGCACATGAGTGTGTGTAGCTAATGTCTGCCTATTGCCTGTCTGTTTGTGAATGTGTATAGTATGTGTCAACTCTCAGGCCCCCTAAGAGGAGGCGGCAGGCAGTCAATTACCGCAGGTCTCAGAGTTTCGAATCCACCACGGATGAGACAAAATCTGGGTCAGAAAACAGCCCTCACAGGGTCTGCTCTTTGACTCACTACAGACAAGGCCTTGGTCCCAAAAATGAACGGCAAAACCGTTCTCTCCATAACCTCTTTGCGAGGAGTCATGTGACCTCCTCGGTAGAGGAGGAGCTCAGGAAGAGGCGCATGCAGGCTGGGCTCAGCCAGTCCTATGGAAACCTCAGAAAGTCACTTTCTGACACAGACTCTAGAGAGACAGTGGAGACAGATGACAATGAGTGGAAACAAGTGAGTAAGAGGAAGGAGCTTCAAGCCCCTTGGATTTTATTCCATTGTCAGATGCGCCAGATTTAAACCAGCAAGGCTAATGTAGTGTAATGATGTGGGGCTTGTAGAGTTAACTTATATCCTATATCATATTCCATTTACTTACCATTGCCTCTTTTGGGTTCTCTGTTTTGACTACAAGAGTATACAATTTGAGCTAGGAACTGAAAACTGGATCAAAAACTCTCTAGCCTTCATAAATGTCTGTCTTACTATTATAGTATAGCTATCTATCTTCTATAAAATCTTCAGTATTCATGTTGATACTCCTGTATAACCGCTTACTTCTTGCTTGCCACTACCACTGCTCTCTTTCGGCTAGTCAGATAGTGGACATGTTGTGGAGTGACCCCATGCCCCAGAATGGCTGCATGCCCAACGAGGTGCGGGGTGGAGGCTGCTACTGGGGGCCGGATGTCACCGAAAAAGTGCTGGGGAGGCACAAGCTTCAGCTCCTCATCCGCTCCCACGAGTGCAAACACGACGGCTATGAGTTCTGCCACAACCGTCAGGTGAGAAGAGAGGAATAAAGAATTTTCCCACCAAAGCAGTTTCCCACCAAAAGATGAGGTTCTTACACTTTGGCGTAGATGAAGCTGTGCCAATGCTAAACATGGCTCGCTTGGTGTGGACATGTCCAATGTCTCACATATTGAACCTACCAAAACAATAGAAACATTCTTTATGATTGGTTTATATCTGCTCACTGACATTAGTCAGTCAATTTAAAATGTCAAAATAATGTCTTGCGACCACACAGTGTCTCTAATATGCCACGATTGTTAATTTGTTTGTTATTTTTTATTACATTTCTAGCATGTTACAGTTTTATTCATGGGACCTTGTCTTTTCCAGGTGATAACTATTTTCTCTGCATCAAACTACTATGAGGTGGGCAGTAACAGAGGGGCTTACATCAGAATGGGCTCGGATCTAGTTCCTCATTTTGTTCAGTACCAAGCCAGCTGCACCAGCCGGGAACTAACCCTCAGACAAAGGTACACAAATGATACAACAAATGATAAACATTTCTGTGCCAAGGAAAGCATGTTTTCGAAGACAATAAAAAGTAAGAAATGTGAAATTATGCCAGTGCAACTGAATTAGGTTATACACACACACACCTTTCAAAGACATGGCCAGTGACACAAAGACAATAACGCTTGATTTTTACAGGACCATTTCAATCCTTTACATTTTTTTTGCAGTGTTGGGCGGACTGAACGATCAGCTTTACGAGCTTTAAGGGAACAGCTTTTTGCTCACAAATCTGGTCTCATATGTGCCTTCCAGGTGTATGATCCTAAAAACACAGGTATGGAACAAAACAGAACAGGTAAGCCAACTCTGGGGCTTGAGCCCACAACCTTCCAGCTGGGAGGCCAACACCTAGACCACCCATAACCTTGATGGGAACAATGGTGGAAAAAATCATATTTTGAGTGGTTGGTCTGTTCCAACAAATACTCTGTAAATTATCATTATATAAAAAATAAACAAATATCTAGTCAACAATACCATCTACCTGCCTGCCTGTCTGTGTAGGTTTGATCTCTCTGAAACAATGGGCCAATGCCATGGAGGATGTGTTGAAGTTGGGTTTGCCCTGGAGGGTGCTCCGCGCTCAGCTCATTAACAGCAGCCCAGATGGAATGTTGAACTACCAGGACTGGATCGGAGATCTTGCTATCTCCCAACCCAAGCCAGAGGTCTTCTTTACCCACTGCAATTTGTCTGTGTGCGCGTTAAAGGCATTAATGATGCTTCAGATATTTATAATCTAATGCTAATCAGTTCCACCACAGTCAACACTTTTGTCCCTCACACAACAGATCTCAAACGCTAGCCTGCTGGAGATCATGTACAAAAACCACTCCAACTTGGAGACCATCTTCCGAATCATAGACGCAGATCACTCAGGTCAGTAAGCTGCTTAGCCTAGATCTTAGCCAGTATATCCCTGTCTCACTCTACTCTATTTATGCCCAGCATCTGTGCTTCTCAGCTACATGTTGAGGGGCTTTTTATAAAGGGCTTTGTGTTAGGAGATAATGTAGTCTACATGCTTAAAGTGATACTGAACTTTTGTTAAGCCCTTGATGTTCACCATAAATAACCACTTGTTCGTGGTAGGTGCATGATCGGCAACCCAGTTGCGTTCATCCGCCATTCACTTCCATTGTTTCTCAAAAACATACGGCTAACAAGAATCAAGAATGTTTTATTGTCATTCCAGAACATGTTTATATGTGAAAGGTAACGAAATTAAATACTCAGGTCCCCGTTCCGGAAAAAAAAAGTGTAAAATCAATAAAAGAAAGCACATGTGCTTTCTTTTATTGATTTTACTATCACTTTTTTTAAATAAATAAATAAAATGATCTGAAAGATAAACAGTTAGCCCAAGAAGGCCTCATTGCAACATGCATTGATATGAACAATTGTAATAGTAGTAACAATTGAACGCATGTACGAAGCAGGTAGTATGTATTCCCAAGATACTCCAGTTTGTTCACCTTTAACCAAGGTCTCTGCCGTCTCTTGACAGGTCTGATCTCTTTCGAAGAGTTTCGTCAGACCTGGAGACTGCTAAACTCCCATCTTAAGACCGAGATCAGCGAGGAGACCATTGCAGACCTGGCTCTCAGTATTGACTTTAACAAAGATGGCAGCATCGACATCAACGAGTTCATGGAGGCTTTCCGACTAGTGGACCTCAGCGACCAACCAAAGGTGTGGCAGCAGGCCTATGTTAGCGATCCCCGCTGACCCGTGTGTCTACTAATATGGTGCTGTTTGCGCCCCCTGCTGTTTTTTGCCCATAACCTTGGCCCTCTATCGTCCTATATTAAAATCTGGGGAGATTATTTTTTAGTCCACTTTCTGCTTTGACAGGCAGATAAACGCAGTGGTTAAGGGTAGTTTCTTTCATCTGACAAACATAGCCAAAATAATTCATGCCTCTCAGCCAAAGACCAAAGTTAGACTATATTGTAATGTTCTTCATCTTGGTGTTAGCCAGTCCTCCATATCCTGCCTGCAACTGGCCCAAAATGTTTTGTTGATACAGTACAAGATCAGGCAAATATGTAGATCAGGTTGTAGCCTATGCACGCATGAGGTTAGCTTTACTAAATGATATGTACTGTTAATTTGTGCACTGCGCACCAGTTCTCAGCGCATACAGGTGTCAAGAGTCAGTCCACCACTTTTTACCGCTTTTACTCTGTAGGCCTACAGCCCTTTAGTCAGCTTCTGATTGTTTTTAAATGTAAAAATAAAGAGGACTTGACAAAATGGATCACCATGTCTGGAGACTTTGAATCTTTAGAAAGATCTCTTCGATGGCATTGTAGACACATTAAAAGGATTTACCATTTTTAGGGTTACATGTATTGTGAATTACCACTGAATATGTAGTGCACTTTCAGCCCACCCCTTTTTTATTTTTTTACTACATCCAAGTGATTTTGTCAAAAACTGATGACAAAAGGAGTTATTTGCATTTCATTCCAATATGTATTCTCAAATTTTAATTATGCAATCACAAATGATAACATGAGGTGCATTTAAAATGATAGTGGTTACAAACAAAAAGGACCTAATAATTGATTAATAACTAATGCAATTACTGAATTTAAGAAAGAAATTATTGACTGTTAGACAAATGAAATGGGATTAGAGTAATGCATTATTTTGTAATGCGTTACCCCAACACTGTATTATTAACACCAGGAAGTTAGTTTTACTTGTTACTTCAGTACATAAAAATGTATCCATACTCTGGTCATTATAGGTCCACAGAAAATAGTGAAAGTTTTCATAATTTCTTTTGCTTGTAACAGATGGTTTCTGTAAAGCCACACAAACGGCACCATCTCAGTGAAAGCTATAATTGAATTTGCAGGGTGTAAAGCTGCCTCACTCAGACTTAAAATATAACCAGACAGCTATTTGATGTTTATTTATAGGGTGTAAACCCTTGTCTATGGGCTAAGCTATAGGCGGAGATATAATCTGTTGGAAAGCTGCTTAATTAGTTCAACTGTCAGTTTGTCATCTCAGGTCAACGTTTATCCAATCATATTAAACTCCTGTGACCCAAAAATATTAAATGGATGTTGTAAACAACTCCATGTAAGTAATTTAAATGATAAAGGAAAAAAAGGCAAACAAAAGTATTGTATGTCGTGCTAATCCAAGCAAGACACTAATGAGATTTAGACAAGTTAAAAATGTCAATTTTAATCAATGTTACCATAAAACAATAAAAGTCACCAAGGCAACAGAAATTATTTACATTCACGTTATAAACTGTCATTTATTTTGTAAAAACCCACATTTGCCTCATGAGAGAACATATGGCCAAGTCTACACTTCACTGTGCAGCTGAGGAAATGGAGGCATCAGAAAGCATGTATACACTTTTGAGGGAAAATGGGTGGTGGGGGGAGATCAGATTACATATAAAAAGGCTTAGTTCAGCATACCCCCCCTCATGTGTCCACTGTCGCTCAGGCCATGTTCAATTAGCTTGATGTCCTCTAAATCATCTTTGATGACGCTTATCAGGTGACTCAGACCCTCCTGCTGTTGCTTGAGGTGCTGAAGATAAGGGGGGGGGGGTTAGGATAAACGTTTAAAAGACATGTTAAGATAGAACATCCACAGTTAAGATGCACCGTCTCTCACTTGTTTGATTTCCCGGAGGAGGTCTGCATCGACGCTGTATCGCTCCTCGGATCTCAC
Source organism: Percopsis omiscomaycus (assembly GCA_027575585.1). Taxonomy (NCBI): domain Eukaryota; kingdom Metazoa; phylum Chordata; class Actinopteri; order Percopsiformes; family Percopsidae; genus Percopsis; species Percopsis omiscomaycus. The sequence goes on along the minus strand of JAODLI010027033.1, from coordinate 813 downwards.
TGCTCCAAAGTGGTTCTGCATCCGTATTTGGGACATCAGCTCATTCAAGCGTCCCTGGAGAGACCACACACACACACACAGTTTTCAAGACCCGTGACCGATTAAATGCGTCGTGATTTGCTGCAATACAGGCGGGGAAGGCTAAATGCATTCCAGGATTTGTATTTTTTCTCTGGTCCCTGGCCAAGGCACACTACCAAAAATAACCCAAAATAGTCTTTGATACTACGCATCCCGTCGGCATTTCCCGGTTGTTCAGACAGTGGAATACACATAGCAATCTTTTATAAATATCTTTTTCTATCTGCACGTTTTCCATCCACAATATTGGGGTAATTAAGAGATTCGCTGGAAATAAATATTTTTTATTTCATGTTTTTATCTGCTACAGAGGCTGAAAAATAAGTTTAGTTTAATAGGTTTTCAGAAAATCATGCCTATGGGACAGACTTGCTGGTGTATTACGTCATTAAAATCATATCTATCTATGGAGGTCTGTTTATGAAGATCGGTTCCACTCACCTTAAACTGGGTTGGAGCATTGAGCTCTGACTGAATGGTGTCCAGCTGCACTCGGAGGTGCTCCTCATCCACCTGGATGGCATAGCCACTTTTCCTCTGGATCTCCTGCTTGATGAGCACCTGGCAGAGAAACACAAGGAAAGGCAGCAAAGAAGCATGAAGGGATGCATTTAGAAGAAGTGTGTGATGGACATTTAAAGACGGGATCTCGACACCATTTGTGGAAACAAATCAGATACATAACTGATTTATTATGATGATTTTTTTTTGGGGGGGGGGGGGGGGGGGGGG
>JAODLI010027032.1:0-43366 GCA_027575585.1 Percopsis omiscomaycus | reverse complement strand
CAGTTTTTTGCATAAATGTAAGATAAAATTAACCCATTGTACTGTATAATAAAACCCCCCCCCCCCCCCCCCTTTTTTTTGTGTATGCTAGTTGGCTGCTTGTGTCTGATGGTTATGTATTTTGCCAGGTGTGTTGAGAAGGAGTCTCTGCTTTCCCTGTCAGTCAAGATGTCCAAATACCAACAAGAGCTAGCTGAACTGCCCGACACACTAAAGGTACAACTCTGTTTTATTAGGCCAAGAGAAAGACAATGGCTGTTCATATTTATAAAAAAAAGAATATACTCCAAACCAATTGCATGGAAACACTTTTGAAATAAATTGTGTTTCCATGCAGTTGATTTGCCATCATAATAATAAATGTCTCAAATATTCTGAATGGATTTTCGAATGATTCTTTGTTTTTTCTCCAAGATGTTTCCACATCCAGATGTTTTGGAGTGCTGTTTGGTTCTCCTGCACCTCTGCAAGGCCACCACCTCCATCCCCGAGCGTTTTGAACAGGAGGCTAAAGATCTCCTCGGCAAATATGCAACAACTGGCTCCTTCCAGAAAGCCTCACAGCGCTTCCTCACCTAAAATTTTGTTTACATGGTAGAGTCTGTCTTAAAGTGGTGGTGTTGTGTATTATTACTCAATTTGTATTGATATATTTTAATGCCTGGCATTTTGGGCAGGGTATTTTCCTATGAACACATGCGTGATAGAAGGCGTTTTGCCTCCAATTGGCTTTAAATCCCTCTGAGAAGAATTCATTTCAGTCACACGGCCAATGTCTAAATGAAAATCTACGAAACATAATTTGACAGAGTACACGCATGTACAGTATGTTAATAGTGACATACTTATGCTAAACCATGCCCCTTTTAGCCAAAATTCCATATACATCACCATATAAGAGGGACAAAGCACACTGTTTTGTTATATTAATGTCTTTTTGATTTAAATGATGGATCTTGACTATCAAGTAGATTTTGTCTGTATTATTTGAGACTAATACACCAGACTATCTGGGGGTGTTGAAAAGCTCATAAATTTGACATTTATAGAAGTTTATATTGAATAAAATCTAATTAAAAAAATATAGCAGTCCATTAGTGAGTTAATTAGATAACTGGGTGAAAATTAAAATGGGAAGCGTTTATTATTTTTATTTTTTTTCTCCATGTGTGAATACATCCTAATATGGTTTACTTTACGGTTGTTACAACCTGGTTACCTGCCAGATTAACCCACTAGAGGGCCTCCGGGCAAGCAAATGCACAGGGTCCCGGCTTAGTGGAGCAGGGGTTCTCATCTGGAGAAAAGTTGGAATATTAGCCAAGTGTTGACAAAAAGGAGGATGCAATGACAAATACAGTGACTTCCTGGGTGTCAGAACCCATGGTGGGACAGACGATAAACAAATAAATAACAGCAACTAGGGGATATTCTCTTTCTCACTAACGCTACCATGTTGGCCCGGTCCCTTTTATCCTCTCAAAGCTCAGAGGCAAGCTCTCAGCTGTGATTGCTTGCAATAAAGGTTAACTTGCTGGCCATTTAAATGTGTAGGAGAGAAAATATGAAGAGTGAGAAATATCAAGAGAAGGGTACATACAGAAATAAATAAAAAAACGTACAGAAAAGAGAGAGAGCAGGTAATCTGGATTACAACAGCCATCTGACAGGCTGAAGGATAACTACCGGTAAGCATGGTTGAAAGATTAGAGAAAACATCCTTAACAGACACACTAGCAAAAATCACATTTTATTCTAAAGCATTTACACAAGTGCTACAGTGACCATGAAATCATTCATGGCAATGATAGGAAGTTACAGAAAAAGCAGCAATACTGTACATTCAGAATTAAATGTTACATCATTTTTCAATAACTGGATCTGTAATGGATTCAGTTGACAGTACATTGACCCAGACATAGGTTCTAGAAAATCAATAGATTACTTCCACAGAAAATGTATGAACTTAAAAATACTGCTGTAGTTGTGATATGTTTCCGTTATTCTTTATGCTGTCCTAACAAGCAAACTCCATTTGCCACTTAGTTTGGTTAAAAATGAAACAACTTGCAGTGTTTGACCCATATGGGTCAAACGTGTGCATGCTACAGGTAAGGTCCCCAGCCCAGGTATATTTGTCATCCGTGGCTTCTCCTATGAGGTAGTGAACAGGTCCCGCTATAGACAGAGGCAGACCTTCAAGGTAGCACTTGCTCTTTATCACCCCCAGTAGGGGCTGCTCCATTTCACACACGTGGGTCTTTGCCTTGGCAGAGACTGAGGGTAAGGGGTTGATCATGCTGTAGGCCTATTGCCTACGTGGTAGAAATGAGTACAGAGGCAAAATCAAAGTGACATTTCAGACTACAGTAGATTAAAATAACAAATATAGATTACATTTAGATCTAGTTGTTTTTCTGTGAGTTGGTCTGAGACTTTATTGATTTAAAAAATACTTGTTTTATTTTAACAGATTTTTTTTACTGTCTTTAGGATTTCTCCTTTCCAGCCACATTATTCTGATGAAAATAAACTATAGCAGTAAAGGATTATCTACCTGGACAGCAAGCAATGTTACGATTTTCTCCCCAGGGGACAAGGCGGTTAAACTGATGTCTTTAATGCACGCCTCAACATAAACACATGGGACTAGATGAAACAGGTATAATATCCAAGTGTGTCATGTTTAGATCCTGAAGATAGATCATTTTGTAACAATTCTGGAAATGTATTTGTTGAGATTGAAACCGACTTTATTATTTCACAATTTCATAAACGTGTGTCTTTTCTGCAAAAAGTTTGTACCTCCAGATAAGAATTATTTTTTTTAAAAACACAGGGACTGTCAAACTTGGTGATTCTACCAAGTCCCTGGTCCATGATGTCAGAATGCCACATTCACAAGGCATGTGAGGTCTTCACCGTGTTGCTGCTGACGCTTTGGCGTGATGGCTCATACATATTCCAGTCCATTTATCTACACTTAAATTCCCAATTAAAGCCTCAAGATATTACTTTGGCACATATTGCCACTTTTGCCCTGGTAATGTAATCCATAAAATAAGCTTGGTTTCCTTTCACCTTTTCTCTTCATTTCTCCCATGCAGATCTGAGACACTCCCTGCTTGTGTTTCAACGTTTATACAGCATGTGCTTAAAGAACAGCTCAACTACTTAACTTACATTTAAAATAGAAAACAATTTAATGTACAACTGTTTAAAACAATGCATGACATAAAAACAATGTCAACCACAAACATCTGCAATTCACAAATTCAGTGGGGGAGAAAATGTACAGAAAAGCAGCAGTCCGTCTCCTAAAAACATTCATAACGCACAGAGACAGCTGACACCCATCTTTAAAAGTAAACTGCAGTGGGGAGGGAAAAAAAGCTAAAAACATTTTTTTGTAATCGAAATTGTACATTTTAATTTACATACTCTTCCAGCATAACTTAAAACAAAATCCCTGTAACAAGCGGAGTGGCCTCGACAGTGAGGACAATACACAGCGGGGGCAGCCGTGCTGTAACTCAACACTGAACAAGGTTCCTGTATTGTAGAAGATTTGGCTCGAAAAAAAACGGTCGCAGTCAGCGCTGAGTGATTGAAGTCACCGGTATGAAACAAGGCATGGTCCCATGGTGTCAAGGAAGGGTGTTAATGCTGGCAAACAAAAAGGAATGTGGATAAAAGGCGTTCTGAATATATGGCCATATACTCAGTAAAAACAACTTTTAAAAAACAAAGAAAAAAAAAAAAGGGGGGGGGGGCAAGGTGCCCTTGAAACACCTGAACAGTCCATCTGCAGCCAGTGACCTACAACGGGACATTTCCGGGAGGTGGAATTCTTGTTTTGGGACTCAACGGAGAAGGGTGTGGGATCATCTGCTGGTCGGATTAAAACAAGTGCGAGATCCACTTGGAGGACCGGGGCTTCTTGGTCAGTGCTTATTGTTGGACTCCTCCTGCGCCGAGCTGGACATGCCGTTCTGGGTTTGGTTGGAGCCAGAGCCCAGGCCGTACAATCTCCCACAATACTTTGCGTCATCGATATTGTCCTCGAAGAACAGCTGGACGAGAGAGTAAGAATGCAGATTGCGGTTTAACCATTGGGCCCATAAAGTACGCAATGTGTATTCACTCAGATTACCAATGTGTCCCATATCCTGGATAAGTCTCATATAGTGAGAGATATGTGTCACTAACCAGGCACTACACAGCACTCAAAAAAAAAAGATGACTAAAGAGATGGCCTCTTGTTTAGACATCACCACTACTCCCACAATGTATTAGTATTTTGAGAGCCAGTCGTCTAGGAAAATGTTAACTCGAGTGTTCCACAGCTAAAATGCAAGTTATTAAAACAATCTACATCTTTAACCAACTAAGGTGTGTGAAGGTTTCTCTCTTGAATCTTTGTCTACCTCTTTCATCCTGAAGAAAGCCATGCCTGTGAGCAGAGAGTCTGAGCCCGCCTGGTGCTGCCTGCCGATCCTTTTCAGTTCCAACTGGTCCGCTACTTCCTGTAGCCCCCCCTAAAACAAACCACCAACATTACTTATTATGTTCTGTGTGAATATTAAATGTAACCACTGACATAAAAACATGATTTAAATATTCAAGTACAAAAAAAATCTGTATTCATTTATCACTTATTAAGTTTGACCCTCCCAATTGCCAGGAAATCAGTGTCACCCAAATTTGGTGACACGGGGGAGCATGTGGCCTAGTTTCTGCTCTCTTATTGGCTACCACTCCAAGCGGAGCTGCAAAAGTAAACTCGTCAACTTTTGGGAGCGGGGTGGCCAACATGCAGGAACTTTCGCCGCTGTGAGCGGAGCTTGCTGTCCACTCTCCTACTCTCCACGCCCAACTGCCTACGTGAACACAGTGTTTCAGTCCCAGTCAGTCAGCCCCTGACTGACTGGGAGCGAGTGATGCTTTGCTGAAGGAACGGCGCAAAACAACATATTTTATGTTATTATAATAAGTCTACAAATATTTTACGTTCATTATGAAACTGTGGCGGGACAAATGTAGTTAATGGGAAACACTGATATACACAGTGGTTGGGGCATATGCGCATTTATGTGGTTTGTGTGGAGAAAATAGTTCAGGTGCAACACTATATATTCCCCTGTGCGTTGATGGCGAGTGGTGTAAACAAGCTAATTCACTAGCGTGGGCTCCAAAAGGTTAGGGATTATGCATTGCAGACATTCAGTGTTCGTGTAAACCTGGCGTGAGCCAACAAGGCTTTACCTTCAGGTTCTTGCAGCTCTTCATGAGGTACTTGACGTCGTAAATGGCAGGAAAGAACAGATTGAGGATCTGGAAGAAGTCATGTTCCTCTTCTGGTAACCGCGCGTCCGTTAGCAGCTTCACCAGGTAGCCAAAATCATAGCCACTGTGAAGAACAGCAGAAGAGTTTGAGCCGTTATCCTGCAGGATGTTGGACACTCCAAATTTTGCAATGGTACTTCATTGCTTTGGTGTTTAACTAGGGATGTCCCGATCCGATATCAAAGATTGAAATCAAAGTAGATCCAGGCATTTTCTTAAAGCTTCGTTGACAACTAATCAAGGCAAGGAAAATAACTAAACTAAATAATTTAATTTATCTCTTGAATGACCAGCTTATTTCAGTTTGGGTTGTTATAAACCGGAGACAGTGTAGAATCCCAGCCCTTTTGTTGTCGTTTCTTACAACTTCGTCTACGGCCTAAAGTGTTAGAGTATGTCCTACCCTCCCGACACAACATAAAAAAGTTATATTTATTAACAAATCGGAATCTGCAGCTATAAATATGAAATGTATCAGATCGGGACACCAGAGAAGTTGATCAGGATATCCTAATGTGTATCAAAAAATAAAGTCAACCACACACCTGTGGAAGGAGAGCCACTTCACGTTCTCACACAGCACCAGGCCAGAGGTCATGAGCAGCTCGGCAAAGTAGAGTGTGTCAATGCCTTCCTCCTCGTGCTTCTTGAACTGGAGGCCCGAGTTCTGGAGCAGGTCTATGGAGTCCTGAGAGTACATGTCCTCTCTACAGAGACACAGGGGAAAGACACTCAACTACATGGACCAGAACCCATTGCACCTTTATATGGTTGTTAACTTTATGACTGGTGCTTACGGTGCCAGCACATTTACAATATGTGCTGCTGTTAAACACATCTTGTGTCATAGGAACTACACACCATGTTGAGCTATAAACACTTATATATGTCCTGTTATACTAAACAGGCCTCTCAAAACGAGCAACAATCAGACGATGATTGTTTGGCAAGTAGTCTGACACCAAAAGGGAAACCTTTTTCTGCTTCTGAAGGACAGATCTCATTACTCAGAAAATCAGACATTGTGTCTTAGTTGACTTCCCAGAGGCAAAGAACACGCAAGGCTTTTTGCAGAATCAGTCTTACCGCTAAAAGTAGCTGCATAACGGCAAATGTGTGTTAATGTTTGTTGACTATGAGACAACCATATTCGTTAAGCAGCACAGGATAGCAATGATTCACGGTAAAATATTGACTTTTAACTGGTAGAATTAGTCTTCCCAAGCCCCCATGTCACCAACAGCACAATTACAATTAGGTAATTTAGCAGACGCTTTTATCCAAATAGACTTACAATTACATGGTTCTATTACATGGAGCAGATAGGCATCTTGCTCAAGGATACTTACAGGTACAGTAATTGTAATTCGCTTTGGATAAAAGCGTCTGCTAAATGACCTAATTAAAATGATATGCATAATCAAAAGAATAACTATAAAAACAGACCTTATTATCTACAAACACCTTTTACACAGTGTCAGGCATTTAGCTTGCACAAACAAGGCAGGCGGTGACAGCCACCTACGTCAGATTAAACTTGAAGTTGAACTGCCAGGTGGTGGTGCCAGGTGGGTAGTCTCCATCCTCATTCATAAACGACAGGCCCAGCTGGATGATCTTCAGCAGGTCCACGTTACACCGCAGCAGCTGGTACTGATAGTCCACCGTGCTTCGGAACTCCCCGATGGGCCGCACCACCACGCCAGGAAATTCTGTGTCCTGGTCATGCACACAGGAGAGACGCCTGTTAACACAACACTGGCCTGGGGAGAGGGTGTCAAGCCCTGCCACCTCTAACGTTACTCTCACTCTGGTGTTACAAATTAGTTCAGCTTTTCATCAGGTCAAATGTTGAATGTCAATATAACTGATAAACACAGGCTTTCTTCCACTTACCATAGCGATATAGTTGTAGCTTTGGATAATCTGACGGATCTTTCTCATTTCCTCGTCCACATTGCTCGCCCATACTTCACAGATTATCTGACTGGAATCTGCAAGCGCGGCTGGCATTTTGGCAAGTTAGGAAAATATATTTAAAAACCCTGATAATCTGTAGCGTTGCGAGGCATGAAATCTGCAGGAAATGAAAACAGGGGATGAAATGTTTGCAACGTAAAACATTAAATACAATAATATAGATATCAAATCTGTCCAAAACTACATTTTGCACAACCATGGGACACCTTCAAAACCCGGAATATTACTGGCCTTATTGGGAATTTGCAAATGGCGTTATTTTTACACAAACAGTTTCATATACAAAATATTGTTATATTCCGATTAATAATGGCATGTATGTGTATGTAAAGGTAATCAATGTTATCAAAAATAAAGTAATCTAATGCTATCAGGCTAGCAGCTCGTAGCTAGGTAACGGCTAACGCTAACAAACACATTTGCTAACGCACACGCGTTTGAGGCAATTCTCACATTTTAAATGTGTCACTGAATCATGACACATTTCTACAACCGACGGACTTATGGGGAGGAAATGATGTGCATTTTATGTTTACCTGAAACGCAGGTAGGATATTGTCCCGGGAGCAGCTACTATGCCGCGCTGCTGCTACTGCTAACACTGTTAGCCAAGTCCGCCAAGTGAACCGGAAGTCGAAGAGTCACGGCAGTAGAACATAACTGACGAAGCGCACAATAGAGCTAAAATTGTCCTAGCTCCACCTAGAGGCGACGATGATTGAAGGGTTTAGGCTTTTTGACCTATATTATACTCAAAAACCATGTTTTCTAACCCCCAGTTTGATAACCAAATTTACAGATTAGTTCATATTTTAAGTTAAATATTGTAGCCTACAGTGATACAAAGATTTAGTCATCTAGTATGACCTGTGACTCACATTTTCAGTAAGGGGATTATTTAAAGTTTTATCTTTATCAGTTTCCTTTGTCAGTTCAAGTTGCACAAAATAGAATAGTTTTCCAAAGATACATTTAGGATAATCAAGCATTCTGATATTCCCACAAATAAAACTCTGACAAACAGGGTTGTTTAGGAAGGTTTATTTGAAAAGCATGTCATCTGACAATATTTGCATATCGTCCCAAAAAGAGAGATCAATTTATATAACCTCACAACACTGTTGGCTGTCAAATAACTTTAAGTGGTGACAGTATCTGACTTTTGTTTGGATATTTAATACTTTTACCACTTAAATTATACCTCAAGTGTGCTGAAATTAAATAATAATAATAAACAAATAAACATTATATTAGGCAAAAAGTTTTGAAAAGAAAATACAAAAATTCCATCCATATTTGTAGATAGAAGAATTGCCTAATATTTGCAGAGGTACTTTAGTTTCTGGGGCTCAATATGTTCATCTCTTAACCCAAGTCAATATTACTAAATGTATAAACATGTTATGTATTTTACATATACGTGTTATATACTGCACATGCATGTATCATTTACTCTGTGTGTGTGTTTCTTCCTTATAACTACTTTATTGTTAAGAAACATTTCAACCAATATCATTATATTATACTGTATATTATATGGGATGCTTGTCCATCTTTAAATTGGTGGTTGTTTGAACTTAACTTGCAAAGTGACGGACACCCACTTAACTGAAAAAAGGAGAACATACTAATTCCATGCAGATGCTGTAGCCGTGCCAAGACCTGAACACAGTTCTCTTTTGGCTTGCATCATGGAGTATTGATGTCATTTGATTTAACAGAAAATCAAAGTTTATTTAGTTATTAAAACAGTATCTTTCTCAACAATAGACATGAGCTTTCTTAAAGCTATACAGTAAGAAGTCAACGAGTCTATCCATTGCAATTGCAAGTCAAACTTGCACTGAAATAGCTCAATGGGTAAACACTGTGTGGATAATAGTACACAATATCTTTCAGGCATTTCATTAAGTTCAGCCTGAAATAAATGTGACAGAGTGAAAGAGGCAGTTTTAAAGCGTTAATGAAATGTCAGTGCATCCCTGTTTTCTGTAATGTAAATAAATTGGTCACTGCTGTGAGGATTCAGCTTTCCTCTGAATGTGAGACACCTCCAGCACCGGCATAAGGAGCTGGAACGCATCCTGGATGTAGGAGGCGCTGTTGGACGCCTGTGGAAGAGGAGGAGATTATGTACATACAGAGTTTCATCGCTTACTACTGTATATTATAAACGAATAGGTGAAAAATCATCCTACGGCAAGCTCTGTCTCACACACAAATGCCAAAACTATCTCTCATCCACGCTCACGCATGCATGCACGCACGCGCACACACACACAAAGTAACAATGGGTTACAAACCTCGAGAAAAACTCCTGTTATTAGCGGGTTGAGGATCTCTCCCTTCTCATTTGACTGTAAAACAGGACATTTAATTAGCAGCCGCTCTTACAGCTGTGCTCCACTACCAGCACTGTGATATCGAGGTGATGATTGTTATCTACATATATACATACATTCAATTACATTTATGCCATTTAGCTTAAAGTAAACGATTTTATATTAAAATAAATAAATAAAATAAATCTTTTTTTTATATCTATCTTCTCCCAGACATGTTTGTTTAGTGCTTTTAGACTATCGAAAATCATTAAAGAACCCCCAAAACAGGCACAAGTTTTGCTGGTCAACGCTGGATGGCTGTAGTGGAGCCGGCGGTTACAGGAACCAAACACCACTTCAAAACATATGGTTCAATGCAATACAAAATACAGGGACTACAATACAGGAGGGGTCTTACCCCTAGTGTTGTTAAGCAATGGGTGAACTTCTTGGACAGCAGGGACATTTCTTTGCATAGAATAATGGTTATTCTGCCAGGGAGACATTAAGACACGGATGTAAAAACACACACTAATGCAATAACAATTAGTTTTTTTGATTAATTGAGTGAACTTCGACCGGTCCACAACTGACAACCCCCTCCCCTTTAACACACAAACAGTGACGTACTGTGACAGAACAGTGGCCTGCTGAAGGCTGCTGGCCTGTGTGCTGTCCCTGGAAAACAGCAGCATCTCAGCCACCTTGTGGAAGTGTTCTATGGAGCGAGCCGTGAGCTCCGCCAGGCTCCTGATGGCGGCCGCATGCACCTCCTGTCAACACAACAACACTAGTGGCTCTAAAAGTGGGTGTCAGGGACCCCCTAAGGGGTCGTGAAGGGGTGGGGTGGTCACAAAGAGAATATTTAATAATTAAAAAAAAGATATACCCATACCTCTACGCAGAAAGATTTTGTCACTTCCTCTTCGCTGCTATCCTCTTCCTTGGATGGTTTGGTCATTTCTGTGATCTGGTTGCAGGCGCTCTGACAAGCCTGGAGAGAAAATAAAAGATAATAAAGATATTTATTTTTTAAACCGATGGAAGGCTATATCCTTTAAACTCCAATCAGCATCATTCTTTACATTCGCATTTTTACATTTACAGCATTTACAAGACGCTTTTATCCAAAGCAACTTACAATCAGTACATTTGTCAGATGAACCGGTTAACCACCAGTTATTACAAGCACATAACTGGTGGTTATTGCATTCTCTTAGCCTGCCACTACAGTCAGATTTGTTGACCTGGACTGAATAAAGGCCTGGTGGAGGTATACCTTGCCAAGTCTCTCTGCTGTAACAGAGATGTGGAGCTCATCCAAAGCCTCTGTTAACTCCCTCACAAACTCTGAGCCATCTTCATCTGAAATGGAAAACAGAAACAAGCAGATGTTACTGGAATGTAGAAAGTGGATTCTAATCAGCACACCTCTACACACAAGCAGGGGAAAAGGGGAGCATGCTCAGTACTTCTACTGGAGCACATGAACAAAACTAGAATCCACCAATTGAACCTAAGCAACTTTGATTTAATATAATGTGCACTTCCATGGAGGTGTGAACGGCTAAACAGACGTCACCTTTCTTCTCATCAACATCCTCATCGTCAAACTCAACCAGAGAGAAGGTCTCTTTAATGAGGTTCAGCTCCTCCCTGAGCTCAGCTAGCTCCTCCCCTGACAGGGTGGTCAGTACAGACTTCACCTACAGCACAACACACACACACACACACACACACACACACACACACACACACACACACACAAAATGTATTCAGTAATCCAGTCCTTAGCGTAACGGTGCTCAGTTGTAAGTGAGATAAACAGTCCAGTTCTTCTGCAAATTCTGAATATATTACCATGTACAGATAAACCCAGGATAAAGGGGTGTATTACTTCATTAATCCCAGTTCCAGTCCAGTACAGTTTATCTGTACAGCCCTTAGCCCTGGGCTAACATCCCCTGCTAGCATGATCATGTTCTATTTTGATACATGAACATAAAATGGCGTGGGCGTACTTTAGATTCGCTCTCCCTGGACTGGATCTCCAATGCCTCCAGGTGGGCCAGGCCCTGGTATTCATCAAACAACATCCCATAGTGAGCGAGTGCCTTCTTCTCCGCATGAGATGACTCCCCCTCTGCCGCCTGGAGCTCCTCGCGTTCCTTTGCCTCCCGCAACACCTGGGAGGAGACGCAGGGGGAGGAGACTCCTTAGAGCGGCTGTTCTCTAACCTTTTTGACCAGCAACTTCCAATAATTAGTTCATAGCACAAATATGTTGATACACACAAAAATATAAGAACATAAGAACAACGTAATAAGACAAGAAATGGTTATTTATTTCTTCCATACCAGGTTGTAATCAATCATAAGACAACGGTAGATTTCTGTTACTTTGTTTAATTTAATTTATTACCTTGTAGTTGTTATGCTTTATTTGCGCACTGCCTTTCCTCCTGCAGTGGCATAATTGTATTACCAATCGGTTCCTCTGCTCACCTGAGACAGAGTAGAGTTTCTGTTCATCAAGCCTTTGGTTCTCTTAAAGCCCGGGTCTCCCTCCGCGATCACATCCATGGTTTTCTTTCCGATGAACTCCAGGGCATCCAGACCCCCCGATATCATTGTCTTACCCTGCAAGCACAAAAGGGTGTCTGCACATCTGTATACTGTCATAACATCTTTAAAGTGCTTTACAATCAAAGACAAAGAATTAAATGCACAAGTCAGAGACAAACTCATGAAAAATCAGCTGGAGCAATAAAAGTAGAATAACGTAAAGAGTGTGACTCATATTCCGCAATTGTTTAGAATACATCAATATATCTTATGTCAACTTTCGATTAAGCAATTATCAGTTCCCAATTTTGAATGATATTTTTGTATTTGCCTTTGTTTAGCTCTTTTCTAAAGAAGTATTACAAGTATCCTTTATAACCAAGTTGGATAGCCCACAAAGCATCTCCGAAAAGTAAAAGAAAATGAGTCAGAAGTATGTATACTTTTTTTTATATGATAGAGCTATTGTGTATGACAAGACCTTCATTTCTAATCCATTTGATCCACAGTATTTTTGAAATAGACACGTGTTGTTAACAGTTCCCTTACGGTGCTCTGGACCACGCTGGTAAGAGACGACAGCATTCCCATAGCACTTCCCACCGCTGTCACTCCTTCTGTCTCTGCCTTATCTGTCTCAGTGCCATCTTCAGCTGCCAGGAAATTTACATTTACATTTACAGCATTTAGCAGACGCTTTTATCCAAAGCGACTTACAGGAAATGCAGATAGTGAACATATAGTGGATATAGTTGTCCTTGGGTAGTGTTTATTTCTTGGCTAGTGAAATCAGACAGGTCCACCTCAATACATACATACGTACTGTGGAATAACTAAGTTACGCAGTACACACTGCATAAAAGTGTGTATGTGGATGCTGTGTCTAATAGAGTTGAGCAATAAGTCAAAACTATTTCTGAATCCCCTTAAGAGGATGCATTCACATCTAAAAACCAAGCAATTTCAAGCATTGTGAGACACGGCCGACACAGGTGATGTGGTGAAGCGCGCTCGCAAATTAGCAACGTGAAACCAAACCTAACCAGATTAAATGTAACAAACGCCCTAAATGACCAAAACAAAACTGCCAAAATAACGGCTTCATCACTACCCTGCCGTTTCCTGTCCTCCTCCTCCTCCTCCACGTGGGCTGACAGCTCAGTGGGGCTGGGGATTCCGAGAGACGTCTCCGCCTTCTCTATGACCTGGGTGATGCCCTGGCCTGGAGACACAAACTGCCCGATGAACACCACAAGACTGAATTTAGACATTATAGGCAGGCGCACAAATGTATTACAGTGTGGTTGATCCAAAACACAACCACGTTCATTTATCTATTTGTAATAGTCAAGTTATTTCTCACATCTTTAAGGTGCAATCATCAATTAAATCCCTGTGGGATTTGTTAGGTACTATTTACTATTTTTTTTTTCAACAAAATTATTTATTCATAATATGTTGAATACTGGAGAAAGAAATGTAAAATGTTGTCCATAGGGGTGTAAAAGAAAAATCTCTTTAGAGAGATTGGAGACTTGTGGACAGAACTCACCCACAGTTGCCACGGTAGCTGTAGCGGTAGATAATAAGGATTTTCCCCAGTTGCCCCAGTAACCCCATCCACCCTGGGCCACAGTAGACTGAGTGGATGCCTGGTTGGTAGTGGAAGACAGACAGAGAGAGAGAATGAAAGACAAAGAGAAATGTTTCAAGTTAAAAAGCCTTAATGTCACATAAAAAAAGTCTGTAATGATCCGAAGTCCGTGCAAAAGGGCAATGATGTTTCTGTAGCTTTATCATGCAATGAAGCAATATCATGTGTCATTATCAAATAATGCTCTTGACTTCCTGTTTTCATTAGCAGTTGATTAAAACACATTTTCTTATACTGTGTGTTGTCATATACAAAAAACAATAATAAAATGTATTGATCTTTGTCTTATACAGAAAGAGAGACAACAGTAAAGTGATGACTCTTGGACCTATTTTGAAGTTAAAATAGGTTTGATCTTTGACCCCTTTCTACAGGGTGTGGGAGCTGCTATGGATCCCAGATTAGACAGTGTTCTCCACAAATAACAGTCACACAGAAACTGGTTGTTAAACGCCCAGAACAAACCAAACAGCTAACAAATGAAAGGTGCACATGTTAGTTCATACTGCCATTGTATTATACTAAATAAAAGAACAGTATAATCAAAGGAAATTAAATTTTTTCCTGTATATCTTTTTAGTTATTTTATTGTATTTGCATTTTTTTTGTAGCTAATTATTTTATTTGAAAAATGTATTCCTGTAAATTGAAAGAATAGGAATAGAATAGAAACAGAAGGAATAGGCACATCACAGAAGGTGCAGTGCTCGACAATAGTAAGTCCAAAATGGAATCAAATGGGGCCTTTACAAATGTTGCTAATATATTGTCAGTTCAAATGAGAGCAACACTTATCCAAACACCTAAACTGTGAAAGTTAAGGTATAATGGTTATATGGGGGGCAATAGTATCTGTGTACCTTGGCTGGTTGCTCCTCTCCTATAAGGGTCTCCTGTGTTTCCTGAACCTCTGGTTCATTTTTAACATCTGGTCTCCTCCGGGCTTTTCTTGTCGGTGCGACGTCTGTTGCGTTGTCTGGGGAACTGATGACAGGTATGTTTGGTGAGGAGGAGGGTTCTTGCAGTTTTTCATTTTGCATTACAATATAATGAGTTACTATCGAGTTTTCAGGCTGTTGCCAGATGGTTCTAATTTGATGTATATATCCTTGTGTTATTATTTTGTCTGGTTAAAATGTAATAAAGTATGCATCCCAAGTTGATGCGTCCAGCATGGATCGATATAACATCAGCTGATGTTATATTGATCAGTGTTTATGTCTAGATAATTCTAAACTGCTCATAATTGTAACCTAAAAATCAAATCAAAGTAAAAATTCAACTGAATTTTTGTTCATTTTGGTATAGGGAAGAGGTTAGTTTGCGGTTATCAAAATCAGAATCATTCATTTTTATTATTTTTTCACACTTTTAGTCCATTTATTTGCATCCGGATTAGTCACCTTGGCGAGGAGCTGTCTGTCGTTCCCTCAGGAGAGATTTCCTTCTCCTCTCTCTCAGAACTCCCAGCCAGCTCTGTGGGAGAGTCCATGTTCGACATCCTAGTTTATCCTGCACATAACTGAAGGAAATTACAGTAAACCAAAACAGAAAACTGGATATCACTTTTAGTTATATACATTTCAGTAGTAAGTTACTGTTATAATGCAACTATACATCCTGTTCCTAACTGTTCCTGTTCCTAAAAAACTGTGCATTGTATCAATACAGCCCCAAGTATTCTGCCTATTAATAATAACAACTGATTGATACTGAGATGTTGTAATACATAGAAATTAATAACTATATAGTCTAGATACATATTAATCTAAAAGGTATTACACAGTAGCACAGCCTCTATACAAGAATAAACAAGAATGAGGTAGCTATTCACATACAAACTGACCATGTTACTTACAGTACTCTTTACTGTACGCTATTGGGAGCAGAAGAGGCTAAAACCCTTCTGCTGTACGATTTTTCTCTAATCAGTATTTTCATATCTGCTGACAATAACTGCGAAAATGTAAGTTATTTAATTAAAAACAAATATTATCACAGACTACAGTTATGACATACCGCTCAGCAAAAGTAAATAAATGTTGTTGATGTGTGTCAGGATCGGATCAGCCACGTCACATGTGTTATGGTTATGACCAGACTCTTGTTCTGCGGTTTCTGTGACGATGCAGTGTTTCAAACGCTGCTGAACACACTGCCCACTACCGACAAGTAAACGGAACAGCGTTGTCATTTCTAAATGACAAGGAATTAGAATTTTACTCACTGAAAGGAATGGAATGTGCCCCATTTGCGGCACATAAAAATAGAAAAACAATTTTCACGTAATGTAACAATAAGAATAGGGAAATAATTTATGTGGTTAATGTAGCCTGCAACATGTTTTTATAAAAGTTGTATATGTTGATCCACTGTTTTACACTGCACAAATCAACACATTCTTATCACAAAAGTTCAAGGTGGTTGAGGTATTTCTTAATACATTTTTTTTAAATGTTTCTACTTATAACCACGCCCACTGCCTGACAGGTGAACAAGGAAGTGCATCGCACTGCATGGTGCGTACAAGTAGAGAACAGGTCGCGTCTCGGATTGGTTAGCTTGCTTTATTACAGTTAAACTTTGATTAAGAAAGATTACACTAGTTGGTAAAATGGCTTCATGTTCTTAGCAAGGCTATTCTTTTCGTCCGGAAACGGGTGAGGATTTCTCAGTGCGGTAATGTCCATTTGTTGATTTGGCAATTTTAACATGACTCAATTTTAACCTGTAATTCGACTTGTATGTCGCTTTGAATAAAAGTGTAAGATAAATGAAATTGTTGTACGTTGGTGACCGGGTTATCAGACATAGGCAGAGGTGGGTAAGTCCGACTTCAGAAAGTAACAGTCTTGCCAGGTTTTCCTTCTGCTTGTTCACTTAACCAGGTGATATAAATTATTAGTTCCTGTAATTTAAATCACTAATTGAACAAGCAGAAGAAGATCCTGGTAGGACTTCTTGAAGTCGGACTTACCAAACTCTGGACATAGGGCTATACATCCTTCCAAGTGTCTACGTTTTGTATCCAGGATACGAAGGTTTATGTAACTACAACTCCTGTTTTACAGGTTTGTGGGATTTGATGTGAGGCGCACTTAGTGTGCGTATTGAAAGAGCCGATGACGGACTACTCTCTCCAAAGAATCCTCTGCCTCTTGGTCACCGGCCTGATCTGCGGTCAGACAGTCGCTGGTGGTACCAGGAACGGGTCACATGTGTCCGTCAAGTGGCTGGCGGATCTTCCTGTGCGTCGGAGCGTGGTGGTGATGGAGGGCTCCAGCGTACTGATCGAATGCAACGTTACGAGTGCGAACGACAACTTTCGTTGGTATAATTCTAAAGGGCTTCTACTGGACGAACAGATGGGGGGTACGTACGACACGTCTATAGGAGACGAGGTGGCCGAGTGGTTAAGGCGATGGACTGCTAATCCATTGTGCTCTGCACGCGTGGGTTCGAATCCCATCCTCGTCGACGAACAATTTTAATTTCGGCATGACGATAAAAAAAGTATCGATGTTTTCTGAACCCATCGTGGCTGCAGTATACTCGATGATTATGTTTGATAATACGTATTAGACCATGTGTCCTTAGCAGAATCACAGTCGTCATTTGCAACCCGTGAGTTAATCACAGACCGTGGTAGGGGTGAACGCCATTAATTTATCTCATAAGGAAAAGTGGTTAGACCCAGAAGTCCTTATTTAGGCAGGGGCACACCAAAAATGAAGTATATTATAATGGCTTACTATTGTATTACTAACCATAGGTCACGAAAATATCTTTTTATGAAGTCATTATATGAAATTTGCTCTGTTACTAAAATATGAAATACATTTACTGTTCATATGCATGTATCGTTTTTACATTTTAAATCTTAAACTTTCTTTTTAAGAATGATTTATTTTTTTAAAATACCATTTTACGTTTCTTCACTAAGATGGAAAGTGGGTCATTGACAACATGGGGGTCCTCAACATCACCTCGATGTCATTCGAGGATCGAGGCCGGTATACCTGCGTTGCCTGGGGCCCGTCCGAGCCCTCAAACTACACCGTCACGCTGCGGGTGGCCTACAACACTGGCGGCCTGGGCCTTTACTACGTCATCGTGTGCTTGGTAACGTTTACCATCACCATGATCCTCAACGTGGCTCGCCTCTGCATGGTCAGCAGTCACCTGAAGAAGACGGAGCAGGCCATCAATGAGTTCTTCCGCACCGAAGGCGCAGAGAAGCTCCAGCAGGCGTTCGAGGTGGCCAAGAGGATTCCCATTGTCACCTCGGCCAAGACGCTGGAGCTGGCCAAGGTCACGCAGTTCAAGACCCTGGAGCTCGCTCGGCACATCGAGGAGCTGGCGAGGAGCATCCCGCTGCCTCCTCTCATCCTGAACTGCCGGATGCCCGCGGGGGAGGCAGGGCAGGCGGGGCAGGCGGGGCAGGCGGTTCCTCGAGGAGAGCCCCTGTCCGCGGAAGCTCACCCAGCTCACTCTGCCGGTGGGCAGAGACAGGCTATTTGTCTTCCCAGTTTGTCAGAGAGAGAGGAGTGTAAGGTTCAGCTGTCAGATGGAGGAGCTACTCATAACATCCCCGTGTCTGTTCACCAATGCTCTAAGCGTGTGGCCGAGGAAGTCGACGACAGGGCAGAAGTCAGCGTTCCACTGTTAGAGCCAGACTTGCCTGTCACTGGCGTGACCTATGAGAGTAGTATATAATTAGTACCTTGTGAATGGAAACCGTTTATGCTTTGTGCTTGACATTTTTAAAACATGGTGATTTGGTCAGAGAAACAAACTTGAACTTTTCCATATAAGCAACTGCCCATGTAGTTTCTTTTTGTGGTTGATTTTGAGATAATAATGATGTCTACGGCCGATTCATAAAAGCTTCTTCACTGGCACTGAAGCATTTAATGTCAAAAAGGTTACTTTTGTGTGTGTGTGTGTGTGTGGTGTGTGTTATTTTTTATTTTTTTTTCTCAAGGTGACCAGAAATGTTTGTAATTGTTTTGTTCAGTTTACAGTTTACAGTTTTCTCCCGCAACTGTTGAAGGTTAACAATTCATTACTGAGCCTAATGTGATTCTGTAAATATGACTACATATTGAATACTTTTTATTGATTTAATTCCCTTACAGCTGATGGTGCAAAAGGTAAATCTAAAATCTGTAAATAAAAAGGGTTATCTGTGATAGTTAACTAGAAATTAACAGGCTAAAGCCAAAATTTACCAGCACTGCTGCTACTATACACCTAGATGGGGCTGTTGGATAAGACATCTACCAATAGATAATGAAGATTCTTTCTCTGTAAATATTGTGTGGGGATCAAGGGTACAATTGAGATGGCTGTTCATAATGCTGGATATTGTCATAATAATTAGCTTTTCTTTACAACATGGCATCTCTCTACTAAACTTCCAAAGTCTTAAGATGACATGACAATTAATAAACCAAAAAATCATGAAATGAAACCCCTGTTTGAGTACTTGATTCTATTTGTTTCTTTAATAATAATTAAAACTTTCCTTTAAACATAGAGAATAATTTGCTGTTAACACATTACTGGCTTTAAAGGGACCGTACGTAAACATAGACATGTTTGATATACGGCAGCTGGCTAGATGTGTTTCACATTCCACACATGCTGGGCTGGACAACAGATGATTAGTTAAGTAGATGTTATTTGTGACATCACAAATGGCAACAATTGCTGCATAGGACCACCTGCCTTCAACCTGAGAAGAGATCTAATCAGCCAGTTATCTCAAACACTTATGACCTTCAGTCTCTTTAATGCAGTGTATATTAAACTCTGGAAACAGTGCACACACTGTAATCCTCTATGTAAACAGAACATACTCTGTATATTCCCTTCACAACACAGAGGTCAGAGAACATTATCTCTAAATAGCAGTGCCCCCTAAGGTGTTGAAGGGTCAGTGCTTTGTTCATGGGCACTTAGAAGGGAAGATGCTTGCTGATAATCCAACAATTAAATACTGCTACCAAATGGAATATTCCATCTTGAATGTCATATATTTAGATAGGGAAGCTGTAAAGTCAAAGTTCAATATCACGTTGACAGTCTTTATGTACTTTCTTACATTATTTAAGTACATTATTTATTAGATGTCCCTATCGTCCGGCGAATGTAATAACAGTATTACATTTTGACAATATACACACTTACAATGCTGTTCCAGAGGTGAACACACAGGTAGCCACGCGAGGAGAACAAAGCCATCGTAAACTTTTACTGTCTTCTGACCTGAGAAATATTAAATTGGATAGAATCCAGAATATGAACAACCTTGGTTCTCTGGAACCCCATGGGCTCCTTTTGGGGCCTCTGGAGAAATGCTTATCTAAATAGAATTGATTTGTCTGAGCTACCATTCATCCTGGGAGATAAAGTAGACATTTAAGGAGAGCAGGAAGGAAGGCTTAAAGGATAGACATTCATGGCGTTCCCTTGGTGTCGCCAAGGTGAACAGGGACGGATTGATCAGGGAAAAAGAACACAGACCCTCCACAGTCAAGACGAGCGACAGCGTGAACTGTGACCACACGGGGTCAAATGTAAATGTAAATGTTATGTTTTTTTCCTATGTATGTGTGTGTGTGTGTGGATGAGGCTGTATTAATTTGTGTTGCGTTTCATGAATTAGGCATAACAGAAAACTGCTGATTCCATTTGTTGTAACTCCTGGATGAAAGAGAACAATCAGGATTAAAAGATGATAAATTAGATGCTTGTTCTGACTGGTTGTCATGTAGCCTACTTCATACAGGTGCATTTTAATGTGTGTGTGAGAGAGAGAGAGATTCCTTGGCACAGTCACATGGAGCTCTTGTCTTGGAACAGCATTTACATTGTGAAGAATGCAGACAGGAGGAAATTGTTTTTTTGTTTACCTCTTGCTCGTTTTCTTAGTAGACAGTGAGAAAACCTAATTTTGCTTTGGAATTTGGGTGATGCTTGTCTATATCCACTTAGCTTTCAGGTATAGGCTTATTTAATAAAAATCCAAATAAAATAAAGGTAAATAAAGGTAAATTCTGATGATTTGTGCCCTGCCAAAGCAGAAATTGTTCTGCTGACTGTACAGTACCTAAAGTTTTACTTTAGGTACCTTTACTTATGCCAGCATGCCAAACTGCAGTCAAGGACATAGCTGATGACTTTGGAGTCCCGTTTTATAAAAATACTTTATAGTATGTTGCTGAAGGTTTTATTTAGTAATCCATTCAGCCACAGCGTAGCTGTAAACAGAGTGATATGCGAGGGCAGTTTTATTTCTGTCGTTTATTGTGCGCTGCTACATGTCCAGTGCATTTGCGGAGGTTGTTTCAGTGATTATTACCACAGAGGTTTATAATATTGGATGGATAGTTGCTTTAAGAAGGCTTGATACAAATTTAATTTTGTTCTCTGCAGTCTTTCATTACCTTGTTGTTGTAAATGAAAATATGGATTGAATGTCATGTTGAGGCAGTTGACAACCTTTGTCGGGTTAAAAGCACTGCTCAACAGGCTCAACCTATTACATAAATACATGACTATATTGAGGAGCTGGCCTACATTGGAAAACCAGCACTACTATATTGTATGAAAATAAAGTTTAAAAGGGTTTGGGAACCCCTTTTCATTTAGGCAGCACACTGAATGTTCGCGCTGAATGGAATAACGGTGCTAGCATTGTCTAGTGGCAGACCTAGGCAGGTAGATGGGTTTATGTCAATTCCTCGAGTCCATTAGCTGGGCTCAAGGAGGCCAAGGCAGGTTTTAGCTGCACAGTGTCAGGTATGTGAGCTGTAATATGGTACATTATCATTATCATTATAATCTGTTGCATGAGCTTTATTTATTTATGTCATTTGGTAAAATTACATAAATAAATAAATGTCAAACAACGAGAGTGAATTTTACTGACCACTCAGAGAAATTAGCTGTACACATTCAATTAAAGGTAAAATAATCACATATATATATAGATTTTTTTTTTTTTTGAAAACTCTTGAATCCAAGATTTGCTGTTTTAAAATTGCGCCGGAAATCTTTGGTTTTAGCTATATTGTCTAAAGGTCTGTTATGAAATATAGAAGGGAATTCAGTGCGTTTATGTGCCTTCACATACAGTATAAACGCCACTTGGTGTTGGCTTTAGAGCTTCCCGTCATCCCTCTATCACCCCAGAATGCTAACAGACCAGTGTATTAAACTCTTTATGACGGGCCAGAACATCTTCAAGCTCATCTGCATGTAGACAGCGATAATGTCTTTGCTGTTTGCGACTGAAGCTCGCCTCGAGGTAGTTTGTCTGTAATAGCAGAAAATTGCTTCAGTTCAGTCTAGGCTCTATTCAAGCTCTGAACCGAGAGCTGTTTTTATGGCCCTTTTTCTATAAAATACGAGTGCACAGGATGGGCTGTAATCCAAGCCGACCCAAAAAGCACCAGATACATGGTGGAATTGTCCAATACTTCCATTACATGTTTGTCAGTCATTACCTGAGCTATATTCCAACTGAATGAGAGTCTGTCCCTGAAAGGGAAAATGCCAGTGAACTTCAATAACACCCTTGGATTGCACTTATATGATTATCTATATTAGCTTTCCTGCAATCTTGCCTGGAAATTGCTGAGGAGGTTTGAGTTTCTTGTCTTTTTTTCAACGTAATCTCAAACCAACAAGTTAATCTCCATTATTACCTTCCACATCGGTCTGCCAGGTCCAGGTCAGCGGTCCAGCTTCCTCTATGGACATTTCTTTTTTTATTTATCCCTGGAGGGTTTACTGAACAAATATGCAGCTTTCCTGCGCCTCCTGGCTTCACATTAGCCCTCACGACTGTGAGGGCTCTTATCTCTTTTATGTTAAAACCAGCCTTCATAGCCCTCTCACTTCCATCCTGTCTGTATCCTTTTTGAATAACAGAGCTGTCATCTTAGAAAGGACCTACCGTTCCTCCTCCATTTATGTGATTTTCCACTAGAGGAGGAAGACGAACTTGAATATTTGGATGGATATTTTACGGGTGGACAGAACAGTAAAGTTTCAGTTCTTTGCATAAGGCTGCGACCTGCCACGATTTAAGAATTTTCCATTTAAAAAAAATGATTTACACCACCGTGTTTAGGGCATGCTAGCACACATATTTTGCAATCTGATAAATTTGTCATTTCCATTTGTGATGTGTGATGTTACTGTAACGGGCGGGTGTCGGCGAGTGCAGGTGCGAGCCGAAATTAGATATCAGAGAAGCGACGTGGAATACAAACGAGCTGTGCTCGTGATTTCTGGCAAAAAAAAGGTAAGCCTCACACAACGTTACTCCAATCAACAGTGAAACCAGAAACGATGACCGACAGCACCTAGTGCTGCGGTGACACCAAAAACTGAAATCAAAACAATAGAAAGCACCTGTGGAGTAATTATACCCTGCAGGTGCGCGGCCAGGAGCGTGCGTGGGGACCCGGGCACGCCGATCGTGACAGTTACCCACAGTTCTCAGCCTCATTGGTCACTCATTGGTCACTACCGGTAGGGTGTCTAGGTCTATCTATCTAGCGGTCTTTAGAGAGCATCTCCGAGCAAGGTCAAATTGTCAGTCCCTGCGAATGAAATGGCAATTTCATAGAAGAGTAATGATGCATAGCTGCTTTGACATGTTCTGCTAGTTCTATTGCAAGCCAGTACAACCCTAGTCTTCTATTAGGCATCTTAAGAACCTCAACTGAGGTGAAATACTTTGCTCAGGAGCACAAAGTATTTGTCAATGTCATTCCCTGGGGTCCATGGAATTCTCAAGCTCTCTTGTAAACGTGAAGCTACTTTTCATTCAAATCAGGAAAAGTTTCCCGGAACAAGGCCGGCTCTAATGGTTAATTATGAATTATAACTCTGTGTCATTTCTCTTTAAGGTTAATTGTTTTGCAGCATGTCCTTTTACTGACAGATTTACTGAGCCACACACACACCATAAATATGCAATAATGAAACTCATGAAATATTTATTAACAGTTTTTTCCTCTATCTAGTCCCAGACAGGTAAGGAGTCCTTCTTTGTAAAGACGTGAAATAGGAGTCTTGGTAGGCCACTGGATTACATTACTGTAATGATTGCTGCTCACTATTCAAATGAAGGAGTTTACTAGCTGTGCTCACAATCACATAAACCAGCCCGGACTGAACGGTCACACAAGGCCCAGTCTGGGGAATTAGATTGGGATATGGCCAACTCCCTGTTAACAGGAGTTGCTTGGCAATAGCACCCTATCATATGTAGGCCATAGCAACTGAAAAGCCAACTACACACTCTTTGAACACTCTTCGAATATACAAATATACAGTATACACACTGCACACCACTTGTGTGTGTATGTGTTTGTGTGTGTGTGTGTGTGCAAGCGAGTGTGAGGGATTGTTGTTTATGCCTGTGTGTTGGTGTGTGTGTAAGAGAGAGAACATGGTAAGGCCTAATATCAAAATATCATATGCGTAAATGTGCATAGCATGGGATTTAGTCAACACCACCTAATTTGAGTCCATGAACAGTCGCGTTAGAGTCAAGACAGAGTCAATATGGGGGCAAGACCAAGTCCAAACGACGTAGAGACCTAGTAAACTTCTAAACTTAACTGAACAAGGTTTTTAACTAGTGTCAATGCAAATGTTATTAGTCATTTTAGAGTCACTAAAACAGCAGTAAAGTAGTTAGCATGGTCAACTATATATTTAGCTCAAGTCCCAAACAATAGGTTATGGTTGAAATATCGATAACAATTACAGAATTCTGCAGACTTACAATGAGTACAGTTACAAGTATTACAAGGAGCAGATAGGGGTTAGGCATCTTGCTCAAGGATGCCAAATCTGGGTGTGAACCAATGACTTTTGAGCTGGAAGTCAAACACCCAGACCACTAGACTATTCTGCCCCAGAGTATAATGCACTTTTTTCATTTTTATATGTATTCAGACAAACACACACATGCAAATCTTTCCAACACCAGAAAATAAAACCAATTACGAGTCTGAATAAAACTAATAAACAGATTAAGCAGATTTGGAACAAGCATAGCTCTCTTTGACTGTCTGCCAAACCTGGAAAGCTACGCGGAAGAGCACTCTCTGAATGGTGATGGCATACAGGTGGTTTTTTCTGTGTGAATGTAGTAAATACTGTCGATGGAGGGAAGAGATCTGGGGTGTATGAGGCTGCATGCAGTGCTCATCTGACAGCCTTTAGTTTTACATTCAAGGTTCTCCATTATCTCCTTAGGGAAACCCTGCCAGTTTAGAACAGTCCAATAACACATTACACTTCTCTGCAGCTTCTCACATCATAAGGCTCTGCATTAGTAAGGCAAACAACCAGAGCTGCAGGGTAGGTTGTGAAGACATTATTAGCCCAAGCCCTAGCCATGCTGCTTAGTGTCACTTTCAACCACATAATATTGCTATAACTAAGAAACTAAGGAACTAAGAAAAGACGAGAGAGAAAATACAGAAATAATACATAATACATACAAAAAACATAAACAATACATAAAATGCACAATAAAATAAAATAAACAGAATTTAAGCAGGATATAACGGTACAGTATACGACTATTACCAGCAACCAGCACGCACTGATAGCAATCACCCATATTTTCTTTGGATTGATGCTATTGTTGCTGGGTAAATGACGTTATTCTAATGTAGCCACACCATTCATACGCTCTCTCTATCGCAGTCTGTCTAACTTCCTCCCAGAAAGAGACACATACTAGCACATACTAATGTGCTGTCTATGGGTTCTGAGTTTCCATCTCTTCCTCATCATTGTGCGTCCTCAGGAGGAAGGTAATAGCATACTCCAAATCCCAGTCATCCTCCGCCTAGCATCTTCTCCCCCTCCCTCCCCCCGCAGGGGGGACCACTCTACTGTATGAATACCAGAGACACATAACATATTTATGAAAACCGCCCGAGGGGAACCTCATTCAGAATACTGATAACGGCACTTTTTATCTCCGGAACTCTCTATCTTAAACGCATCGTTCCTACTGATTGTTCCGCTTTTTCCTTCCAGATTGTTCGCCATCTCCTGTCCTCATTTTCCTTTTCGTCTCTCCTGTAAAAGCCAGTAATGACACAGGTGTGAACCCAATGTGTGACACAAGGAATGTCTTCCATTAAACGGCTATGTATATTGTATGTGTTACTGATTGGTTCTGTTTAATCCAGAGTCTATATTATTTATGGTATACATTTTTTGGTGTGTGTGTTTGTGTGTTCCCACTGAGGCCAATGCTACAATGATATACATCTGAATTAACTACAGATAACGAAGAGGACAGGGCCAAATCTTGCTACAGATGCTACAGCTTACTTTTTCATGGCAAGTGCCATGATAGTATTATATACTGTATTATATAATAGTATAATAATTATTGTTTGACTTGACATTTGTCAGTTCTAGTTGTACTAACCATGTATCTGCTCCAGTAGACATGCTAGTCAAGTATCTATTCCAGTACTAACGATGTATTTTTGCAGTATAAGTTCTAACCATGTATCTACTGTAGTTGAAATACTAACCTAACTAATCTTTCCCAGTATATGTATCTAATTGAGGTATTAACTTTGTATCTGCTGCTGTAGAAGAACAACTAGACCTGGGAACAGACTGAAGATTCTGAGGTAGACAGACAGGTAGGCAGACATGTAGGCCTAAATAGAGTACAATAGAGACAATTAGAGAGATATACAGATAGACTGATGGATAAACAAGACAGATTGATTGCATATGGTTGCTGTTTTTGTTGTTTCCCGTACCATATGTGCTAAGAATTATGTGAAACTCCCAAGATTCACATAGATACAGGCACAGAGTGCATGTACACACACACACACACACACACACACACACGTGAACACACACATATAATCAAGTATGTAATTATCTCTCTCTCTCTCTCTCTCTCTCTCTCTCTCTCTCTCTCTCTTGCTTACACACACCTTGCAGACACACGCATACACAGAATCCAAACAAGAGCCAAATTAAATCTGGATTTACAGTAAATGTCACACACATTTTAAATCTAAACACGCAGCCACATGCTCTGTTAGTTAAATGTGATCTGGATCAAAAGTACCAAAGCAGTATGTGTAAACTCTAGTACCATTAAATGCTTTATGTAAGCAGTATATTACAGTACAGTATAGTATATTAAAAACTTCAGTTTTGGGCATTGTTTACTGATGTAAAAGAATGCTAAAAACCTCAGACACCTCGAAACCATCCTATTTTATTTGAAATATTGTTAATTTGGTTTTTGGAAAGTAGATCTTCATCTAACTAGAGAATTTGTAAAACATTTGGTACAGCAAATGGCACCACCAGGTGCAGATGATAATTTAGAAACAGTTGTTTCCTGAATTAAAGAATTTTACTAACAGTTTTTTTGTCGGACAGCGACAATATATAATATAAACTGTTAGATGGGATTTTATTGATTTGATTTGATTCAATGTCATGCAAAACAATTTTTTTAGAATGCCACTATACAAATAACACATATTTGTTTATTTTATAAAGAAATGTTAACAGCATATAGCTACAAAAAACAATTTAGCTATATAATTTGATAATATAATTACAACTGAAGATTGTGCCCTTACTTAAAACCATGTTGACTATTAGCAGAATCCATCAACAGCGGTAATTAAGTGAGTGAAAGTATATCTGGAGCACGGGATGTCACACACAGGTGTGTTTTGTGTGCGTGTGTGTGTGTTAGCACGTGTGTCGGGCAGTTCGCCGCTGTGAGCTGTTAGCGAGCTGCTGATACAACTCATCTAACAGCATATGCCTCTGCGGCCCCATTTAGATGATTGATTCCAGACACTTCCTCCAGCTTAGGTATGCATTAGTGATGAATAGTGGCGTGATTGAAGTAAATTTCTTCCGTGGAAGCGGGCAAACAATCAGCTGAATCTGTATGTAATGAGCAGCACCTGTGTTCCAGTGGTCTTTTCCATCAAGGGTATGAAAAAACAATGTAGTGTATTAGTACAATATAGCCCTCAAAACACAATTACCCAGGAAAATGCACTGGGTAGTGTGACTCAAGGTTATGAAAGCAATATGAGTGCATTGTTGCGGGGAAGGAATCACAGCGGGAAGTGTCGAACGTTATTTGTTTGTGGTTACAGGAAGTTACTCTCCATGGCTTACACAAATCCAACGTGTCACGGCAGAGTGTTTATACCTTCTGCTGTTGAACCTTAAGAATGAGTCTCTGGAGGTGAGATTCACAATCCTCGCATCGGCAGGAAAATAATCCAGCAACAAATAGGGTTCATATGTGAATATAAGTTTGGAAAACTTGACATTTGGAAAAAGATGATTTTAGTTTTTTTCTTTGTTTTTTCTTTTCTTTTTTAGCTAATTTACATCTGCAGTCCAGTTTTTAGTTTACTCTTCACTGAATGAATCATCTTCTCATATTCTTATATTTGATTTGCAATATATATAACAATCCTATTATTATTTTCCAGGTGAGGTATATTTCATAAGCTCACTTGCTCACTTTTCAAGGCTATCCTGCTCTTTTTTAAAAACCTATAATTTCCCTCCATTGTACCATTTATATGATGTGAATGTATAAAACGGAACATCAAAACCTTAGGCATTGCACATTCATTGTGACAATCATTTATTTTGTAAAGAAAATTTGATAGCCAGAACTCTCACTGAAAGGGCCACTGCCTTCTTTGTTTATTTTGATATTAACCTTTCTAGAACATCATATGGAAACACTGCATGTCAGTGAAATATTGCATATTTCACCCTGTCTTTGAGAGATATGGCTTAATATGGTGTCTACATTCTGGACAAATGGCAATGGGAATACTGCTCACTAGAATGTATTTTTTATTGGAACGTTGCATGCTGAACAAAGCCCTAAGGGTGGAATGAGATAAATCTTCTGTTGTCGAGGTCACAGAACACTGTTTTCTGATTTGACATTAAATCCCAGTGGAATGCATCTTGTTACCTGGACTGTCGACACAATTGTTTCCGTCAAAACAAGTTATAGCTCTAAGCACAAAGGAAAAAAACATATACATCCTATTTCCGTGAATATTGCACACCCATGCGTAGATAGGCGGACAGTGGCCTTGGAGGAACTCCTCTGTACCTGCGGTGACAGAGACTTACAGTTGCAGGGTGACAATTGGTCATTTACTCAGCCAGCACTACCGTCGAGGGAGTCATCGACCCACCGCGGTTATCCATCATAAAACTAGCGAACCACGCGCACCAGAAGTTTCTTTCCATTTCATCCAGAGTCTTGGGAGAACCGAGAGACGGAGAGCACATCTAGGGTAACCTGATACACACACATGCACATCTCCCCGCAAAACAGCCTCTACCACATTTTTGTTCCCATATTTTTCAATTTAAGGAGAAAAGCCAAGACCCGAGGAGCCAAGATCTACATCAGTAGCGGACTTTGGAAGGTGTGTGCTCCATCAAAAGCCTGCATTCTTTTCAGCAGCTAGTAATCACACCTTCAGCCAGAGAGGGCGCTGCAATTATTCCTAACATTAATATGATTGTGTTATTTAGTAAACAGCATTGTGTTCAAATGTCGTCAGTGCATCACTTCTTTAAACTGCACATTGTATTTTTTTATGTTGATTCTGAGCTCTTCTCTGAGCACATGATTAAACGATGGGTACACAGTAAAGAAGTGACAATGAAATTATAATTGTAAATATATCCATGTTTAATTAATTAACTAATTAACTTACGTTTGCTAAAACTGTAGACTCTGTAGTTTCCTTACCTCAATATCAGGTCTAATATCAGGCGTTCATTAAAATAATTACTACATCGTTTGCGGACCAGAGCGCAAGTTACTCCTTTTAGGAGAATCAAAGATTTGTAATGTTTAATTTAAGATATATTTATGTTATGGATTATACATAAAAATATACCTTAAATTAAATTATACAGAGAATATATTCTACTAGCAGAGAGTTCGGCTTTGTCACATAAATGCTTTTATACAATGGAAGTCAGTTGCAGGTGATTCTTTGTGGGTTGCTAGTCCAGGACTTAGTTGAATGAGGATTTAATATTACAAATACATTACAAAAGAAATTTATAATAGCTGTGTGATTGGGGAGAATTCTGTTTTATTGGTTTATCAGCACAATATGCAGTGTTCTCAAATCCCAAGGCAGGACGGTCACAACTGGAAATTAACTCAAGACTAATGGGCTATTAGGGCTAATGAAGTTTCCAAAATATGCTGACTTTAAATTGTATCATGACAATTATTATTTGTGCCATCTGTTTTACTTCACTTGAGAGGTTTGCTCTTCATGCCATGTCAAGCGACTGAAACATGATCCTCACTAATAAGCATCTGCTTGGCATGATTTTTTAATATCAGAATCAGCTTCAGAATCACTGGAGACTTAAATGGGCAGAAAGTACTCACATACATTAGGTCGGCTTGCTTACCTTGCTAAATTTTTGTTCCACTCCTTCCACAAATTAATTTAGGATAGGAAATTGTATTATTCTAGCCCCAATTACAGTACAGGGAACGACATAAATCATTCTGGAACAACAGTTGTCTACCGCAGTAATCCGGTAGATAGGAGGTTCTATAATGGCTGTCAATAAAACACTCTTCCTTCCAACTGATATACAGTACCTAGTGTAATTTTAGCACCATTTGCACTTCCCAGACAGCGTCTCTGCTGCGTTCAGACGAATTTAGCTACGCTAATCTCACAGAACACCCTGTCTTCAGTTCGTGTACTCAAATTCACATTCCCTCTGTACTTCACACGTCTTTCAACTCTCAACCCTGTCTGTCTCCATGAAAGCAGCTGTCATTCTTCGGTTCGCCATGCTGTTGTGTTAGCTGTGAGACAAACCACTCTCATCCCACACAGGTTATCGGAGGGAGAGGCGAAGAGAAAAACTCCAATTAAAAATCTCAGCGATGTTTTTATCCACAGAATCTTGTTGTCTATAGCTCTAGAAAACACATCCATATCTCCCTTCTGACAACACAGAACTCCCACCAAACAACAAAGCAAAACACAGAGTTCCTGCATATTCTTCATGTGATGAATATTTTGCACCTGCCAATTTATGCAGGATGCCTGCACAGTTAAATAATGACTTCCTGTGTGCAGGTTGCACTTGTTGTTGTTGTTGTTATGAAGCTGAAATAACCGCCATAATAACATGCATCGAAAGGTCGCCGCATCTTTCTTTTCTCTTTACACTCCATCCTTTAGTTTCCTCCATTCTGGAACCCACAGAAAAAAGCACGTGTTCAAACCCTCAGACAACAAAACACACACACTTCACAGTTGATTAAATTCACATTTAAATTTAAAAATGTG
The DNA here is from genome assembly GCA_027575585.1 of Percopsis omiscomaycus. Taxonomy (NCBI): domain Eukaryota; kingdom Metazoa; phylum Chordata; class Actinopteri; order Percopsiformes; family Percopsidae; genus Percopsis; species Percopsis omiscomaycus. The sequence continues at coordinate 12,069 of JAODLI010027032.1, read as the reverse complement.
TTGTCCCTCGTGTGTATTGAAACCAGAGTATGCATTTGAAGACGATTCAATCAGGCTAACAATGATGAGCCATGCTGCTCCCTTTGTCTGTGTAGTCGCTTTGACAAAGTTAATGCTAGATAAAGGGGTTGTATCTAAAGGAATCTGGGTCTCAGTTCACCAGTTCCGTGTGTTCGTTTGATGGAGTTTAAATAGGAGGACACAATGCATTTAAATCAATAAAATCAGTTTTAATAAAAAGATATCAAAAATACAAATCAGAATCCTGGTTCTCACTACATACCCCTGCTCACCTAAATGTCAGTTCATGAAGTTCGACAATTTATCATTTCCTGAATCAGTATTATATACTAGACAACAAGTTCTAACATGGGCATGGTCATTCGTGGTTGGTCCTCTCTGAGATGACTTCATCCCCTCCTTCTCTCTGGGCTGGTACCTGCCACCACACGGCTCCACTGGACATCCTGTTCCCAGATAACAAACCCTCCCTGCTACAGGCATCAATGCTATCTCATCAATGCGAACTCTGCTCTGCTTCTCTGTATACCACAGTATCCTCATTGTTTCAAACAAGCAAAATAATAAACATAATATCCGCATGCATACATGGACACCTGGCCTTTAATCTAAGTTATTTGTCTGCTATAAGCTAGAATGATTACTGTATAAAGGTTTATTAAAAAGTACTATTGCTAAACAGCTTTATTGATTAATATTTGCTAAATATATGCAAGCATAATATTCAGAATTTCTAACATATCCCATTTGAGAAGCCTTCTGAATGAGTTTTTTATTCACAAATAAAAAAAAATCTTTGTTACTAGAACCCCCATGCCGACACGGTAGGTGGTAGGTGGTAGGTGGGATAGCCTCAATACTCTGTTGCCTTAAAATTGATTATTTCCTTACATGGGCCTCATGACTCACATGCAGGGATTCTGTTTCCTTTATGTCCACCTACAGTACACTCTCTCAAGGAGACGGCTTTTTCATTCCAAATAACTAAATCCACCGGGACCCGCGGACCCGGTGAAACTTGCTTGATGTTTCCTCCCCGTAAATGACTAATTTGGTCTTTTTGTTTTTGTTTTCTTCCAGCCGAAAGATGTGCAGCGATATGAATGAATGAAAAGACAGATAAGCTTCATGTGTGACTCACTCATGAGTGTTGGCTAAGATATGATATGACACAAAGTGCCTGTATCACCCACACTTTATTTAATGTTCTCCTTTCTTTCCATCCAATACATATAACCAGCCATCCACTCGTCTGTTTAACATAGAGAAGAGGAAATCAAAACTTGAAATTGTAAATGAAAATTTTTTGATTAGATGATAAATTGGTCAGAAGATTGGAGACGGTTGATAGAACATATATTTAACCCACATTATGTGTCATGCGACTGACTTGGCTCATTTCTCTGTTAATTTTGTTATTTTCCGAGATCTTCATTAGTATTCAATTCATTTGCTACCCCACTCTCTCCTTTACGGTTGAATATGAGATATACAGTACTGGCTGTGTTTCAGTGGCCTCTATTTCCATCCTTATTCCCTCATCTTTAGCTCTCTCTCATCCTCGTCTTTTCTCCCCCCCCCCTCTTAATCTGTTAGTCAGATGGAGGAAGGAGGCGACAGAGCATGGAAACATTGCCCGAGCCACTTCCCTATAACCCAAAATAGCCTGGCCTACTAAAAAAGCCCCTCCGACCGGCTCCCTATCAGAACCGAGCCAGGGGACTGGATTAGAGCTTTCAGAAAGGGCTCTGAGATGGCGTTGGGCGGTCGAGGCGTGACGAGGAGGGCCAGGTGTTCACCGGCTCTCATTCCACCCCCCGAACGTGATGGCGGCTGATTCCAATCACCGCTGCATCTCTCTCCTGCGGAAGGTGTACTCAGCGGTGAAATCAGGTGGAGAGTTCAGCTAGAATGCCTGGCACATGCTTGTCCAGCACTCTGTCAGGGGAATGGAAGACACAAATATATATTTGATTAGATTTTTTACCTGGAGATACGTTGAATATCAATATATATATATAGTAGCCTATTTTTTATGTGCCCACAAATCTCTCCTGTATTCTCCTTCCATGATTAAGATAACTACACTAACACACACACCGATTGTGTGTTGGCTGGGTGCTGTTTTGTATAGCATTTTCATAAACAGTAAATATAGTAGCCTTATTTGATTATTGCGTTGAGATGTTACTCTACCATTATTTTTTCAGTTTTAATTCAGCATAATAACTTGAATATCACCAAAATAACACCATAATTGGGTAACTTAGATGCCCAAAAGTTACATCTCGACTTGCACTTGTTTATTCATTCCAAAGCACTGAACCGGGGCAGATGCACACAGACACGGTTTTAAGAATTAATGAATAGTCAACACCGACTGCAAAATGTTCATGTTTTTATTCTAAAGCTAAACTGAAAACTTTTGAGAACATACATACTGTATTGTGAAAGGACCCCATTTGAAATCACAAATATATTTTCACTTTTGATTTTCTCTTTGGTTTTTGTAAACTATATTTATTGGAAAGCATACATTTTATACTTAATTACAATGCATACCTTATTGATCTGAAGAAAGTGAGACAGCGAAAGAGCGCCAACTATAAAAAAAAAAAGAAGGTGCGCAAAGACAACAGAGACAGCCGAAATGTGGCTTTTCACAGAGATAAATAAAAAAGGCAGGTGGCCCTTTTCTGGTCAGAGTGGGAGAAAAACGGCTGTGGAATGCCTGAAGAATGCAAAGTGATAGAAATGGAGGTGAAGTTCCTCAACAATAGGGGAAGAAAGTCAGAAAGTCTCGTCTCACATTAAATTCTGGAAGGAACCAGGCCACTATCCAGGACATCCAGCTTCACTAGCAGGAGTTGAAGGACATGGCCCGAGAAGAGGCTGGCGACTCTCCCTGGGGCTTCTCAACCAAAGGGAAACACAAGGAGAAGGTTGGCAATCTGCCTGTCCAGAGAGAGGACCAGATGATGATTGCCAAGTGCCAGATCGCCCTATTGAAGTGGTACAACACCTGAAGAATGAGAGCTGCAGCTTGCAGGAAGACCATAAGAAGCAATCTGTAAAGGCATAGAAGAAGCGTGAAGGTAACAACTTCCTCTAGTGGGCATGCTGAAGAACCTATGCCTGCTTACACACAATGACTTCTGTCAAGTTCACGTAGGGTGGGAGGTTGTCTGTAATGCATCTTGAATGCGTGCGTCATACTAAAAGGTCAATCTTCTCAACACCTCCCACCCTAACATCCAGTTCTGGGAGGAAATATTTAAACATATGGAATCCACACCGCAAGCCACTTCATGACTTTAAGTTACACATTATTGATCCGCCGTGGGGGAAATTCTTAGGAGTGGAGGGCAGCGACAGTGTGGCGTCAACCAGCTTTTAATGCCAGTTCTATGGCCAGTGCCTCAATCTAATGTCAGAGTCCTAACCTAATAGCCATGCTTTTACCATCCTAACTTTCTGCAGAATCTTCCAGTTGTAAGGACAACACGGCCCCTGTTTGGCTGAGAATCCGAGGCACAGAGTAGGATTTTTAGGAAATTGATCAGACTTTGTCCATCGGCAAACTGCACCGTTTTACACACATTTTTATGATATGCACTCAAATACTAAACTCTGTTGACCCTTGAAAAAATATCTACATTCATTATAGCAATGACCGATAGATAAACACACCCACTCATACATCTCACTATGATGGCCCAATTACAGTAATGTGTTTTAGTGTAACGTGCTGCCCTTGCTATATTGCGGAAAGGGGCAATAAAACATGTTCACTCTCAGACAAATAAAACCTCTGGCCTGACTCTAAAGTCAGGCTTTGGAAAAAAAAGGATAAATGCATATTTCTTTCATTTTCTGTCATTCTTGGCCACTAGATGGTAGTGTTGAGCAAAAAGTGGGTATATTATGCATGTGTACACTACATATGGAAATATCCTGTCCAAAACTGGCATGCTTCCCAGTAGTTCATTCCTTTGTTTGTTTGTTCACATTTTTGTGTACCTTAAAACATGTACTAGGTCAATGATTGAACATGATATATTTTTGAGAACAAAAAACAAGCTTAGCTAAAACACGACCCAAGCTAACCACTTAATTTAGACAGGACAACCGCACCCCACTCCACCTCCCTCGAAGCTGAGCTGTCACTCGGCTCAGCTTAAACTGATACTGCTGATACAGAAGCTGATACTGTTGATGACTGGCTCTTGCCACATTCAATCATAGAATTATAAGTGACTTAACAGTGTGTCACTAAGAACTGCAGTGTCCAGACTCTGTGTCAATACAAATGAGCTAGCCTATGCCAATACTTGATATGTATAAGGGATAGGATAGTGGTTTCACAGTGAGGACAGCTCCTACAGCTGACTAATGCATACAATGGGCTAATGTTTTATCAATACATTGATAGCTGACTGGTCTTAGCCAAACCCTATGCTACTGGTGGGATTTAGCTGCCGAAGCCAGGCTGGACATCCATCATGTCTGTACTGAATACTAAAAGAACTCAACTCAACTCAAAGTTGATTATTCTCCTTAAACACACCATGCAATTATTCAAATACACACGCAGTCTGCAATGTAAATCAGATTGGTTAGAAAACTACATGTAGTTACGAAATCTAATTAGCATAGGTGATCCATGACAGCAAATAAGTTTTGTATTATTAATCTCTCTAAACGTAGAATCTAGTGGTGATCGGACACAGATTAATTGTGTAGTGACCTACTTTAATTTTTCCTGTCCTAACTCCTCAACATCTCCTAGAACTAAAACTCGACCTGATGTTACCGAATGCTGAAGAAGGTACTGCTTGTCGCAATGTGAGAATGCATTCAAACATATTTTGACATGTTAATACTTTATTTTTATGAATTAACAAAATTCAGTGAGTGAATAGAAGAAATATCTAAATCAAATCAATATTTGGTGTCACCACCCTTTGCCTTCAAAACAGCATTAATTCTTCTAGGTACACTTGCACACAGTTTTTTAAGGAACTTGGCAGATAGATCGTTCCAAACATGGAGAACTAACTACAATTCTTCTGTGGATTTAGGCATCCTCAGTTGCTTCTATCTGTTCATCTGTAATCTCAAACAGACGTGATGATGTTGAGATCAGGGCTCTGTGGCAGCCATATCATCACTTCCAAGACTCCTTGTTCTTCTTTACACTGAAGATGGTTCTTAAATAACTTTGGCTGTATGTTTGGGGTTGTTGTCATGCTGTAGAATACATTTAGGGCCAATCAGATGCCTCCCTGATGGTATTGCATGATGTATCAGCCTGTAGGCATTAGCATTGAGGAGACCATTAATAAAATAGTGTGTAGAAATGGCTATTCATTTGATAATTGTGTGTAGAGTTTTAATGCTGAAATACAATTTTGATAAGTGTGACGGGAGTGTGTGAAGTTTGGCATGTTGTGAGTGTGCTCTCAGATGTTGTCTGTCAAGTTTTGACAAAATGAGCTATAGTTTCAGAAATTTTGTATTGGAAGAATTGGAAAAGTATTGGAAAAAAAAATGTAATAGAACTGATTCATAGCTTGTGTAATCCCCCCAGTCATAAGGTATAAATTGTTTTTTTTGTTGTTGTGGCTAAAAAGGTTTGAAAAACACTGATCTAAACAAACACTTCCACACCTGTCAAAGCACACCACTTTTGCTTTCTCTTATACACCGGGACACACTCATAACACGGTGAAACACCTTCCTTTATTTTCCCTTCTTTTACATCCTTCCTTAATTGCCTTTTGATCTCTCATTCTCACTCTGTCTCTTTCAGGCATAATTAATCGCCCCCAGACGGGTGTTTACATAGTGTGATAGCAGGAACAGAAGGAACAGTCTCTCGGGTATCAACTCAAACTTCTTGCCTCAGCAGAAAGATAATTTCAGCTAAACTCTGCAAAACTTGGTGAGTCACGAAGGGAAAGAGTTACCGTAGGCCTACTTCATTTAGTATGGTTTTTGTATGGCATGGTAGCACATGGCAGACAATATATAACAATGTAAATATATGACAACGTTTTTGCCTATTATGGTCACTTGCGTAAACATTCTATTTGACCTCATTAGAGACTACAAGTAAGACTAATTGTAACTGTAGAATTAATACATCAGATAGTGCCTATAAAAATTCCCAACACAATGCAATGGAAATATAGTGTTGTCTCTTCATGTTTCTCAAGCGAATAATTTGCCTCAATATGGACGGAAGCTACTGCTTCATACATGGCATTTTTCATTACAGTTTTTCAAAATTGCTTACACACGTTTTCTCCAAGCATGTCTAAACACAACTGCAAAAGCCTGCACCCAAAACTACACAAATCTCTTCATACATACTAAAGAAAAAAGAAAAGTTGCTGCAAAGTTGGCATCCATTGTTCTCCAACACAGGCCAGCTCATCTTTGACCCTTTTTATTGCTAAAGCTATGATTGCTTATTGAAAAGCATCAGGTGTTTGCCCATATGCGGAGTCAATGGTGTGATTGGTGGTTTGAGTTTAACACTCTGAATGGCAGTGTTTTCCACGTGAACGCAAGATATTTTATCAATGAAGATTGTGCCAAATGTAGAGAATTGTTTTGCAAAAAGTGTGGTTTAGAACTGCAAAATGGGATTGTATTAGTGCAGAATTAGCGGTGAGTGTCTAAAATCTTGACATATTACAAGCACACTATTGACTGTTTACTATGTAGGGGAATTTGAATGAGTGAATGAGGGGCTGAAGATAAGACAAGGTTAATACAAACCTGCTTTCTGAGACACCAGGTAGGCAGCAGTCTCCATCCCTGCTCCGCCCCGGGAGGAGAGAAGCTGCTCTGAGCACCATCAGCTGCTCCATCTGCTGCAGCCATTAAGGCTTTATTTGTTTAGAGGCTGATGGAGGCATCAGAGGCACACAGGGAAGACAATAAGTTATAACAGGAGAGGAGTGGGTCGCTGGGAGAGACACGCAGATATAAGGAAGTAAGAAGTTAAGCGGTAATATTGGTCCTGGGACACTTTCGTGGTTCCATCGCTCTGCTACCTACCCACCAGTATGGTCTTTAATGTTTTTCTCCCAGCACAGTTTAAACACGACAAGATGGCCAATTGGCAGCGATTGCCACCTTGGGATTTAATGTTGCATCACGAGTGCCATTCCCTGAACATCTTTCTATTCATCTAGTGAATGGAACATTTGTTTTCTATTCATTCAGCTGTAGCTGGGGATGAATAATTATTAGTGTGGACCTGTTGGTTTGTTATCACGCTCTCTTCTACGTGGCTGGCGTCAGTCACATACGCAGAAAAGGAAGATGTCATAGGGGGCAGGATAGTCTAGTGGTCTAGGTGTTGGACTCCAAGCCGTAAGGTCGTGGGTTCAAGCTCCGGTGTCGGCTTATCTGTAAGCATCCTTGAGCAAGATGCCTAACCCCTATCTGCTCCATGTAATATAGAACAATGTAATTGTAAGTCGCTTTGGATAAAAGCATGAACAACAGTGCCGTTGAAGCAGGACTGCATTTAGTTTGTTCTGATCACAACACCTCTGTATTTGTAGTAGTTTAGTTTTCACGACTTTCTTTGTTAGATTTAGTTTATTTTGGTTTTGGTAGTTTAGGGGTGAGTGTTGGGGGTGTGGTTCACAGGGCCCTCTGGGAATTGGGAGCAGGTGTGTGTGATTTTACTAATGACGACAGCTGGGAGGAGAACACAGGCGGCACCATCTTGAGCAAAACAATGTATACTGTATATACTGTGTATATACTGTATATACTGTATATATACTCCCGGCAAAACAATGTAAATACTGTATATGGCCTGAGTGTGTTGAGGCTGTAATTAAACGAACCAGACACGGTCTACCGGCAAGAGCATTGTGTGTGTGCGCGTGTATGCGCATGTTCTTTGCTACATTGACAAATTTTGTGTTGACAATGTTTTTTTATATACATTAATGCCAAAACAGACAGTTGTAACAGTTGTATTTAGCAGCCATGAACCAAAGCAAAAGGTTCCTGAAGACACAGAGAACGAGAGAGAACGGGCTAGAGGGAAAGAAAGAAAAATAAGAAAACAAGTACAATTTAGGGAGGGAATCGGAGTGAGAGAATAAATGTCTGTAAAAGTAGAAGAGATTGAGGGAAATGCACCGTAGAAAGGTGTCAAGGGAGCTCAGGATGGAGCCCAATCAAGATAATAGGGATGGAAATCATTTTCCGAATGGAAGACGCGCTGAGCGACCAGGCTGGGATCTGACACGGAGACAGCCGGTGGCGGCTCCCTATTAACAGCAGAAGAAATGATTTCACTGCGGAACCTTCCTGCTGCTCTTGCCAGTGTGGGCTGTCGTTTAACTTTCCCCTGCGCTCACATTATCACTGTGAACCGTCCTCAGAACTCTGTGGACAGACAGACAGACGTATAGTTAGATGGTGTATAAGCAGCAACATTGGACATTGAACAGTAACTGTCTGCGACGGGATAAACAATAGTCAAGTAAAGTCAAATAGCCCTTTATCACATTACAGTCTCAAAGCACCGGCCCACATTTCACATGAAACATAAAAGAAACAATAGCATTACATCATATAACATTACATAAATAATTGTTAATAAACATCTAAAAGACATAATGAACATGCATTAAGAAATAACAATGTTAGAACAATGTCTAACAACAATAAACCGGTTATTTTTCACGGAGGACATCTCTCGTCAACCCCCCCCCCCCCAGCCGTTTCTCCTTTGTCTTGACACTGTACCCTACTGGATCCCCACCAACCGTGGAGGTAATTCACACTCCACTGAGACTGACAGCCACAGTTAGCTGGCAGGAGATAAATGGTAGTGTCTGTTACCGCTGCTACCACAAAGCGAAGCCCCCACCACCCGCTGAGCCTGTGTTTTGCTGTCAAGATCCGTCCATCGGTGACAAGCGCACAGTGGGATTTCAGCCAGGAGAGTCCCCCTGACTCCCTGTCTGCCTCGCTTCCGTCTTGAGATCATCGACCGATTTTGAGAAGAGCTACAGTGTCAGCCCTCCTTACACTTTTGCAAGCAGGGTGCACACACAATATCGTGACTTGAACGCTAAGTGCACTGCTTGGCCTCATCCCAGTCTTTACACACAAAAAACCATGCCCATCACATGCAATCTAATGTGAAATTTGTGTGTGTGTCTTTCCTATAAGGGACCTGCTTGTACAAGAAAGCCCATGTACTGTAAATCAGTGGTTTTACAACTTTTTGAACCATGACCCCCAAAAATAAGTAGTTTTTTAGGCTACTTGCGCCTGTCGAAGTTGCTGTTTCTACTAGGAAAAAAAAGAGTAGGGAAATATCAGAGAAGTGTGGAGAGTATTAGATTTATAATTTACAATAAAGAAGCTCAATAGCTTTCTTTAGTAGAACATTCTGGTAATATGATAACCTAACCTCTAATTCTCCCTATTGGCTGTGTCTGGGGGAACACTGATTGTGCATAATTAATTGGCTATAAAGAAAGATCACATACCACCAGCTTCAGTGAGGTGGATATTTGATAAGAAAGTGATTTGATTTGGCTGTGTTAAGTGTTTTCAGGTTATAGCTTTCATATCACTATTGGTCCCTGCTAACTTTGCATAATTTAAAAAATATGTGCATGCATCCATCTTCGGCGTTACGGACTTCTCCCAGATTCTATTCAGAATTCATTAAGTGGTCTTTCTAATCTATATTGTCTCTGCTTATACGTAGAACCTAAATTCTTTTATCTTTTTTTTTTACTTTTTAACCTTCTTCTAACTTTTTGTGATATTTAGGAAAAACAGATTATAATATACTTCATTACCATCAATTGAAGCCATGCCCTAATGGTATCCTGATACTGGCGGATTTATGTTGAATATCAACCTGAGATTTCTTGTGCTTGTCAAATAATGTTCTTTTAAGCCAACATGAAATGTATTGTCATATTTTCTTTTCAAGTATAATAACATCCCGCAAGACTCGGGGAAATGGGCCAAGATGAAAAAACAATATCACTTGAGCCATGAATAAATCACTGGTAGCTAAAAGCCATCAGAGCCTACATGTTGCCAGGGGAAATGATTATGGGATTAATGTTTGAGTTTGGTGTGTGTTTTAGCGGCATCAGTCAGAGAGACGATTAAATGAATAAAAGCTACAACAAGATGAGACAAGGGGAGGAAATTTGAATGATCTGAGGTCCCACACAGATTATTTAGAAGACATGGCTGGAAAGACCAGGCTGTCCTTGGAAGCAAATAGCAAACTTTTGCTAAAAAACACCATCAAAGGTACACTCATCGAGGCATTACCATGCCTCCAGGAGAGGGAAACGAGGCTTGTACCTGACCAGCCTTGTGGCCAACGCTGGTACTGCGGCCAAAAATACCTGTGTTGCCCAAAAAGCCTATTTCCCATTGATTAGGTCATCAATTACATGCTGCGATAACATGAAGCAGAAAGGGGTTAGGGACTCAGGGGCTCAAACCCCCGACCTTCTGGCTGGGAGTCCAACACCTAGATCACTAGACAATCCTGCCCCATTGATGGCCCTTACAAAACACGTGCTTCTAAATGATTATATGGAAAGCTGGATGTGCGAGTTTGTGATGGTTCATGGTAGACCGTGGATGCGTGCTAGGAACAGAAGTGCGCTTTTGAGCACTTTTCCATTAAATTAATGGCCGCCATTTTAATGTGCCATATCCAGTTCTTATAATACATCCATGGGCATTAAAGCGCCAAAAGAACCCCACATTTCTGCCTCAGCTCAATGTTTGCAGTTTGAAGCAAAACTGTTCAATGGACAGTGATGTGATCTACTATTGTACTGAAAGACAAATAGTGATGAAGTTTGAATGACTGTGGCTTTATAATCGTAAACACATTCATTCACAAGCCGTTCGACTGTTTTCATTCCTTAGTAAACACCTCAGAGACTATACATATGAACCACATGAAGCCCAGGTACCCTCCCTGTTTATATAATGCTTCTGAGCTTTTTAATTTCTCAGCGTACACATATTGACAGATGTACTTATTGTAAGTTGCTTTGGATAAAAGCATCTGCTAAATACTGTAAATGTATCGTGGTCTCGGATTCAGAACCGTTACACCCCTAGACTTGCCATGCTATCCAACGTCAACGTTATCCACTGAAGTGGAAATTATTGTCATTTGACAAGCCAAAGCATGACTTCTTTGTACATTTGTATTTGTAGGCTACATCATATCAGCTCCCACTTATACATGATGTAGGCTGCCAAACCGCTTGTAAGGTTGGATGGATGCCTAAATGCTCCAGACATGTTGCTTCTGTGTGTGAGCAATTGAGGTCCCTCGCTGTAAACCAGCCAATCAGAGCAGAGCTCAATAAATTATTCATGAGCCCACCAAAAAAAAAAGTAAAACAGCCTGTTTCATTGTAGGGCCAAATCATATGGTTGTAAGTGGGGGTGTAAAACTGTATCTGGAATTTTTTCGCCTTGACCAAAGTCACATAACTTCTATGTAGACATCAAAGAACAATATAAAATACAGAATAAATGCATTCTATAGCCCCTTTAAATAATCAGTTTTTTTCAGATGGAACTAAAGTATTTAACTGCGATTGTCAATGTTTTTTTACAGTAATTTTGTCAATGTACATATGTAAAATATGTTGGTAGGATGAGGGTTAAAGTCACCATGGTTTTTTGCTGTTGACGTACATTTCCTTATACAACAGGAAGTCAGGATGAGAGCTGAAATGGGACAAACAACCCACGCTCACCAGAGAAAAGGTCTAAAAATCAAAAAATTTAATTGGATGTAAACATTTGCATATACCCCTCACGCATGATTAGTCATCAGTATTTATCCCAAAAAGTGGCCTATCGGCTAGCTCAGAACAGTTATTTGGGTGCATGGGGATTATATCTACTTATCACTTTCATGTTTGTGTCAGGGTTTGTGTTGGTGTGACCCAAATGCAGACAGACCAGGCAGGCAGTGTGAAACAAAAACCTTTAATAACA
>JAODLI010027023.1:0-20552 GCA_027575585.1 Percopsis omiscomaycus | reverse complement strand
GGAGTCCAACACCTAGACCACTAGGCTATCCTGCCCCCTACTGGCTGGGAGTCCAACACCTAGACCACTAGACTATCCTGCGATCGATAGATCGATCGATAGAGAGAGATATCTCCTGTGTGCTGTAAATGCTGTAAAATAAGAATACTTATTTTTATCAATTAACAAAATACAAAGTGAGGGAACAGAAGAACAATCTAAATCAAATCAATATTTGGTGTGACCACCCTTTGTCTTCAAAACAGCATCAATTCTTCTAGGTACACAGTTTTGAAGGAACGCGGCAGGTAGGTTGTTCCAAACCTCTTGGAGAACTAACCACAGTTCCTCTGTGGATTTAGGCAGCCTCAGTTGCTTCCCTCTCTTCATGTAAGCCCAGACAGACTTGACGATGTTGAGATCATGCATTGTTGAATCGTTTAGTGTTTTTCCACGTCAGAGGTCGCAAGCCTTCCATGAACACCACTTCTGACCAGAGTTCAGGCAGTAGATGGGTGTACCAGGGTCCCACTGTTTCCTGCCAGTTCTGAGCTGATGGCACTGCTGGACATCTTCCGATTGCGAAGGGAAGTAAGCATGATGCGTCTCATCTGCTTTTTCCTTCAGTTGTGTTCCAACGTACACATTAAATCAATGATCACTAGCACCCGTTTGGTATAATGGTTTAATCATACACCTGAATATATGCCTACAAAATCCCTCCCTGTGTGGAAGTGTACCTAGAAGAATGTGGGCGGTTTTGAAGGCAAAGGGTGGTCACACCAAACATTGATTTGATTTAGATTGCAAACTCCCTTTGCATTTTGCTAATTGATCAAAATAAACTATTAACATGTTTATCTTTTAAAGCATTCTTACGTTGCAGCATTTTTTCCCATCGGCCCAAGACTTCTGCACAGTGCTGTATACACTATATAAAGCGCAGCATAAAACAGATGCCTGACACCAAACATAACTTATAGAGATCATTTTAATATTCAGCTGGAATACTAAAGGTGAAAGAAATACCCATTTTAAATGTTGCACTTACAGTATTAGTGCAACATTCAAAATGGGTCTTTTTCTGACAACTAATTATTTTTTTAATTAAAGTCTAACAATTTAATTAAAACTAATTAGTTGTCATTGATCCTGTCTTTGTGCTCTCGCATCACAACACTGAACCCAGATTAGAAGATGCAGACAGTATCAATAGTCATTTCCTGGTAAACAGGCCGCCACCAGGACAGCGCCCCCTATCTATCTGCCACGCCACTGGGAACATCACTCTTCACGTGCGATTGACTGTGCTACTGTAACCTTGGAAAATGTTTTAGAAACAAGTGACAATAAACATTATATTTATTGTCACTTTTCTCCTAAGTGACAAAAAAATATACAGAATTGTGATAGTTTTGCCTTGAAGTTACTCAAGTATTTTCTAGAATAATTTTCACTATTTCCCTTTTGTTTCAGATTTTCAGATATTGACTACATTTAACTTATAAACAAATAATTATCTAGCTACATTAAACTGGAAGCTTATAAACAAGGGTAATGACCCAACTACATTACTTATAAACCACTATAATACTTTTTTTTTTTTTAATATTGTGGTCTGTGTGTGTGTGTGTACCTCGTATCCACGGTAATCAACCTCCACATCGTCGCCATAAACATTCAGCTCCATATTCTTGTGGCTGAACACGGTGGCTGGCTTGGGGTTTCTATGGTTACAAGCCATGTCGTCCGCCAGCATCAGAACTATGTGGCTGAAAGAGATTGGACGGCGTGTGTGAGTGTGTGAGCCGCAGTGCTTCCTCCTCAAACAGCTGGCTAGACAGACAGCCGGCGTCATGACAACATGGCTGATCACTTCATCACTCGCCCTGACGTTCGCGTTCAACTAGAGAGGGCACCTTTCCAGCGCGCAGAAGGCAGCGTAAAGAAGGCACAACGCATGCCTCGGGAAGGGGGCTTCGCGAAGACGCCCTCGGGAGACGGGTACCCCCAAAACACGCCGCTTTGTTTTCATGGCGACGGGGTGGCTTGGTGCAGAGCAGCAAGGCAGCTGAAAACGTGTTCGAAACCGGTTTAACGGGCTTCTAAAGACCTCCCAGGCAGGAGCTGGGAGGTCCCTGGGGGAACAATACTGTGGGCGTTGGTCGTTGCGTAGCGGTAAAAACACCAGAACATATAATGCTGGGTGTGTGTGTGTGTGTGTGTGTGTGTGTGGGGAGCACAGTGCAGCTACAATGGAAGGGCTCCACTGAGGCAGTGGAATAGACATGACAACACAAACATAGTATGTACTGTATGTATGTACGTACGTACATACATACATATATAAATATAGAACCCATCCCTCCCTCCCTCCCTCCCTCCATCCATCCATCCCTCCCAGGAGTCCCTACTGTAGATAAGGACGTGGTGATATGGATTGACGTACCTGTCTGGGATGCCCAGCCGCTTAACGCTCCTGTACACAGACAGCGTGTTGGCAACATGACGGTAGTTAAACCAGAAGCGGGATGTGCACACCTGAGTTCACACGCGTGACAAGAGGACAAATACACGCATGCATAAGAACGTAAACCCCTTATACTGGTATGGTAATGGTGATGAGTGATTCTCTGTTGTGTAACCGTGTGCAACTGACCAGCACAGCCCAGTTGTTGGTGTGTCCACTGCTGAAGAACTGTCCTGCTTTCTCCTACAGGAGGACGAACACAATATTAGTCTCTTGGATATCATCGTTGCTCTACAGTGGAGATAATAACCTGTCCCCAGATTGATAATAATAAATAATAATACCGCAGGTAAAACGGCGTCATATATTCAATACAATGTGGACTCACCTCAACAGAACTGCCCTCTGCTAACGCGTGTACAGTAAATAACTGCAGCGAAGTGAAGAGATTAAACCATTTTAATAAAGAAAACATTTTCACTGAGCTCTGCCCAGCCATGTAGAGCAGGAAGCAGGAACCGGCTGGCTCCAACATGACGCCTTCCGCTTACAAAAACCTTTCAAATTAAAAGTTCGTTCATTTTGGATGCTGAAAATTCCTGTAATATCTGTAAGATATTTTACTGGTAAAATAGAAAGCACTACATGCAATAAAACCCATAAATAACTAAAAACGACGCAAAGTAAAACGCACTGGACCACTTCAACCGGAATTGAGGACTGACACACGATCAATCTAGATCTGTATTATGAACATATTAGCGTATGCATAATCAGAACATTTAGGAAATGAGATTGTTGAAAAGTCTTATTATCAGAAGACCGCATACTGAGTTGTTGTTTGTTTATTTATAATATTTAGTCTAGTTTTTTTACACAGTCATGTTTTCAAATGTGTTTTTTATTGTATATTTTATGCTATTATATTAGGCCATGTGTCAAAACAGCAAACGTGCTGCTTCAAATATTTATTTAATTTGCTTTAGTTGTAAATGAATTCATGCTTATTCATGTGTTCACCGCGCTGGTTATAATAATGAATACGATCTTATTGAATCTTATTGAAATCTAATAAGATATTTATTGCAACTGTCCGACAAAAACCAAACATAGTCATCTAAACGAAGTCTAATCAAAACATATTTATAACCCCTATCAGTATTCTGTTAGTTAACATCACACTTAATAATGTTCTAAGAAAAAAATATATCCTTATTTCTACTCTGCTAGATAAGCACTAAGAATGTTAAGCACTTTGTAGGCTAGTTCGCAATTATTGACTGTTTGAAGAGTGATAACTTTAAATTCTTTTACACTTTCCAGTAATGTGCAAATTCATAGGTGAAGTAATTTAGGCTACTAATTGTAAGTCGCTTTGGATAAAAGCGTCTGCTAAACGCTAAAATGTAAATGTAATTGTAATTGTTGTATAAGAACTGCGCCGCGTTGGTTATGAACGTTACTCGTTACGCGTCACAACGTCACGTCCAAATTGCGTGACCCGTTCCATAGCATTAGTGACCCGAGGTCAGATCCTGGAAGATCAAATGGCCACACATCCTGGATTGTTTTACGAAGCATCGGTTTGTGCCTCGAGGAACTTTTCTTCTTCTCGCGTGTGTAGCCTATATGTGCGTGTTTATATGTGTGTGTGTGTGTGTTGGCCAGACACGCGCGCACTGCGTCGCCGAATTGATGTGCTAACCTGTTGAGGATCGCGAGCCCGCTTGTACAGAGTCCCGTGGCAGCGGAACACAACACATCACTCAACCTGCCACGTCCCTCAGGGTGGAGTCGGAACTTGTGACAAACACAGGTGGGTTACGCGCAAATTGGCAGTGCGTATTTTGGCACAGCGCGCATACTCGTTGACAGGCACGTATCTTTTTTTTTTTTTGTCGCCTCAGCCTGCCTCGTGCACGAGAACGCCGAGCGAGGCAGAGGGAGAGCGGATGAGCCGCGAGCAGGGTGTTGCTGCTACACCGTCTCATACAGGAGTCCACGAGTGCGCGGGGAGATGCGCTGAGCGCCGCGAGACGACCTGCGCTATTTGACGTTCGACTGAAGAAGAAGAAGAAGACAAGATCCGCAGAAGATCGGGACAAACCAGAGAAGTGATCATCACGCTTCCGGCGGACTGAGCGGGTGGAGATGAACGCCAGCGATGCGAAGGAGTATCTGGCCAGACGAGATATCCCTCAGCTGTTTGAGGTGGGGGGACGTGAACGATGTGAATTTTTTTATAATTTACTGCATAAAGGTTTGTGATTGTATTCAGAACAAACGCGATGATTGGAGCTGTGTGTGAGGCGCGCACGCCTAACGCGCGCTTTTTTTTTACGGATTCCTTGAGGTTTTTAATAAAGATACAGATGAATATACTCTGATAAATCGTCGTATAAATGAAATGTATGTGTTTGAACAGTAATGAGCTATCAGCAATGAGTGGCAACCAATTCAAAATAATTCAATAATCAACAAATACAGACCATAGAAGATTGACCGATCAAGTTCCTTAGCTCTGGTTTCAGAGCACCACGGTGCTGTATGTGTACCTGTTGGGCTATTGTATAATTTCTTTCGTTAGGTGGCCTTTATAATTATAGACATAATTATAGAAATAAACCAGCAGAATAATTTCAGTGACGAGTTGTTCCGAAAGTTAAGATACGTTTAACATTTATACTGTAAATCAGTGTAATGTATCAAAAAATCTTTGACTACATTATTTAAACCTGTTTGTAAATATTTAAATCTGTTTTTTCTGTTTCTCCTGGGAGAGAAATAAATCAGTCGGATACAGTAGCAGCTGTCATTAATATTACATTAGATATGAATTCCCAAAGGGCGTGGTTTAAACTGTCTCACATAAACACAATTTCACTTTTAATGTGGAATGTTCTCACATATTCAGATGGACATTAAGGACATCTGTCTGTCCCACCATCTCTTTATTTGTCTTCATGTATCTCCATTCATTCATTCATTTATTCATGTATTTCTCTCTCCTTCGTGTATTTCCCTGTTCTCATCTTCTCATCTTCTCATCTTCTCATGTATCTCCATCTTCTCATCTATGTTCTCATGTTCTCATCTTAACATGTTCTCATTTTCTCATGTTCTCATGTATCTCCATCTTCTCATTTATGTTCTCATGTTCTCATCTTAACATCTTCTCATGTTCTCATCTTAACATGTTCTCATTTTCTCATGTTCTCATGTATCTCCATCTTCTCATCTATGTTCTCATGTTCTCATCTTAACATCTTCTCATGTTCTCATCTTCTCATATATCTCCATCTTCTCATCTATGTTCTCATCTTCTCATCTATGTTCTCATCGTCTCATGTTCTCATCTTCTCATGTATCTCCATCTTCTCATCTTCTCATGTATCTCCATCTTCTCATCTTCTTATGTATCTCCGTCTTCTCATCTATGTTCTCATCTTCTCATGTTGTCATGTTGTCATGTTCTCATATTATCATGTTCTCATGTTCTCATCTTCTTATCTTTTCATGTATCTCCATCTTCTCTTGTGTTGCTGCAGAGCCTCCTGACGGGCCTGATGATAGCTCGTCCTGAGGACCCTCTAGACTACCTGCAGGAGTGCCTGCAGACGGCCAAGGAGCTGGGCGGGGCGGACAAGGTGCGATGGGACACCTTTGTGTCCCAGGAGAAGAAGTCTCTGCCCCCCCTCAACGGGGGCCAATCACGAAGGTCCTTCCTAAGGAACGGTGAGTATGCTGCAGTACTATTGGCAGAGGTAGTGCTTTATTATAATAATAATAATCATAATAATAATAATAATAATAGAACATACACACACACACACACACAGCTGTCAGACCTCTGATGTGTTCGGTCTGATCCGATCCCTTCACAAGCGGTCCACACGTCTATTACAGCACTTGGGGCGGGGCCAGTAGAATGTTTAAGCCAGTCCCACACTAAACAGGGAGCCAGCGGAGAGAGGGGCTTGTCTGGTGCTGAGTGGTCTCTGCATAGGCCTCTGTCACCGGAGTCCAGAGGTTAGACAGTGAGAGCCGGTCACTAATGGATGAAAAAGGCTTGATTTGATGGTGAGCCGCATGGGAACACGAGGGTCAAGATAGGGCCCTCCCAGTGAGATGGAGACCGGAAGCAGTAAGCTCTAGCTGGGCTGCCGCGTCTCAGCTCTTGGCTAGCAGTGTGTCCAGGGTCTTCATGGACGAGGAGCCGTCTGAACGCGCCAGGTACTAATGGCCTCCGTGGCAACGCCTTACAAAGGCATCATACTAGCGATCATTCTTTTGCTGCCATACTATTAAATGACTTCATGGTTATACAATACAACCTTTAACAAGCAGCGTACTATTGGACAGGCTGTTGTTATACATTCAGGAGAGAGTGTTCGGAGTTAATTTATTGATGTTATTAAAGTGACACGCTAGCCAAAAGCTGGACATTCATTGGTTCTTGACACCATTTCGTTGATGAAAGAGAAGGTCTGGTATCTATTCTGCAGGAAATCATTAAACAAAAAGCATTTGCAAGGCAAACTGTCACATCACACAGCTTAAACCAGCAACGCCCATAGGAAAGACCATATTCAAATAATATTAATAAATAGTACTGTGTGTGTGTGTGTGTGTGTGCGTGTGTAAATACATTTATGTATTGGACATTATTCGGGGATGGCTGAGAAGCAATAATAGAAATGATCCAACAAATGATCCATCTAATTGGATAGATCATTTATCTGACATCTGTTTGATTGTGAAGCCGTTCTGTCGCTAGGAGACAGATCAGTTACCTTATTCATATTGCATCATATGTTTAATGGGTCCGAATGATTAGAACAATTACTGTAACACAGTAGTCACAGAAATACAATAACAAGTGATTTGCCGCCTGGTGGCCTTGTCAGGGCCGCAGTAACCCTGCCCACTTCAGTTTCAGTGACACACATTGACTGTATCAGTGTTTTGATTCACAAAGTACAATCAGTGGCAGCGGTTTGTAAAGTAGGCCTCCAGTTCAAGCTAGGAAACCAAGCCGACACACACTCCCAGCATGTTACACGATGTCCCTCTCTAGGTTATTTACCTACAATGAGCTTAATATTAGTATTATTAATGCATTATTAATGTATTCTGTCCACATTGCCTTTTGAAGACTATTTATTATTTCTGTGTGTGTGTGTGCGTGTATATATGTGTGTGTGCGTGTGTGTGTGTGTGTATGTGTGTGCTCCTATATGTGTGTGCATGTGTGTGCGTGTGTGTGCTCCTATATGTGTGTGTGTGTGTGCATGCAGTGCTGCCAGACAGCCCTAGCTTCCCCTACAGGCGGTACGAGCGCCTGCCTCCCATCAGCCAGTTCTCCATAGAGAGCGACTCCGACCTATCAGAGACGGCCGAGCTCATCGAGGAGTATGACGTGTTCGACCCCAGCAGGCCACGCCCACAGGTCATCCTTGTCATCGGTAGGCACACCACCTGTGTGTGTGTGTGTGTGTGTGTGTGTGTTGGACCTACACTACAGTACACTGTCCCGTTCATGCCGTCCATGCTAGTGAGAGCACCTGATTGGTCAGAATGCCGTCATGTGTGGGACACACACACACACACACACACACAGGAGCACATGTGTGGGACTCAGTAGAAGAAGAAGAAAGAAAGTCATTTAGCAGACGCTTACAAAGCGACTTACAATCACATGGTGCTATTACATGGAGCAGGTAGGGGTTAGGCATCTTGCTCAATGATGCTTACAGGTAGGGGTTAGGCATCTTACTGGAGGATGCTTACAGGTAGGCCAACTCTGGGGCTCGAACCCACAACCTTCTGGCTGGGAGTCTAACACCTAGACCACTAGACTATCCTGTCCCAGTACACACACACACACACACATATAGGAGCATATGTGTGGGACTCAGTAGACACCCACACACACACACACACACACCCACGTTAAGGTCTGTGCCCGCCTTAGGGGGTCCCGGCAGTGGCAAGGGAACCCAGAGCCTGAAGATAGCAGAGCGCTACGGCTTCCAGTACGTCTCCGTGGGAGAGCTGCTCCGCAAGAAGATGATCCACAACGCCTCGTGCAACAGGAAGTGGAGCCTCATAGCGAAGATCATCACCAACGGAGAGCTGGCCCCCCAGGTATTATTATTATTATTATTATTATTATCATTATTATTATTATTATTATCACCATTATTATTATCATTATCATTGTTATTATTATTATTATTATGATTATTATGATTATGTTACTATTATTATTATTATATTATTATTATTATTGTTATATTATTATTATTATTATTATTAAGATCATCACCAACGGAGAGCTGGCCCCTCAGGTATTATTTTGTTATTATTATTATTATTATTATTATATATTATATAAGATTATTAAATTATGATATTAATAATTATGATATTATTATTATATGATATATGATTTGATACAAGTTTGCTAATTCTGAATGTACTGAATGTAAAGTACTCCAGTTCACAATACAAATGTGTACACACACACAGACACACACACACACACGCACACACAGACACACACACACAGACACACACACACACACACACGCACACACGCACACACACACACACACACACACACAGACAGACGCACAGTGTTATGGAGGCTTCCATCCAGTACACAACTGATGCACACACCCAGAGGGGATGAACGTTTTAGAGGCCCACTTCCATCTGCTCTGATGGTTTAACCTCTGCTGGTGTTGTCTGTGGGGTGAGTTAGCCTGCCCACACAATCTTTGAGCGCTATATTTAGACAGATCAGCTTTATGAAGCATCTGCCTGAAGAGACACTGTGTTCTGAATGAAACATCAGCCCCTATCACTGGCTCCAGGCATCTACATGGATATTATATATACAGTATACAGTATATATACAGTATATATATATATATATTAGGGATGGTGAGCTTAACCGTTTTTAGGTTAATCTTATAAATCGTGATTCGTGATTAATCGTCACAACTTTGAAGTCACTACTTTAAAACTGTAAAAGCTCAGTGTGTGAATATAGGCTGATTTGAGTTCTCTAAAGTTACGTGTATCCTTTTCTATACCATCTGCTCTATGGGAGCCTATTTACTTCCCCTGGTGTTCAGAATGTTAGGGGACACCCCCGTAGCGTGCCACCCCCGTAGCGTGCCACGAGCTGCGCTGTTACCTGTCTGACTGCATGTGTGGCTACATAGCGAGGATGGCGGAGGAACGTGCGGTCCCTGAATTGTATCCGCCGTATCGCGGTAACCGTGAAATCGTGGTAATTTATTTTACAATTAACCGTGCCACATAATTTCTGATATATATATATACTGTATATATATGCAGTATGTATATAGACTTTAACAGACTTTCACATCTAGCCTATAAGTGTGTCTTTCTAACTGAATCCAAAAGAAGTTTTGTGTATCTCAATCTCCAACACTGTCAGCATTATTGGTTGCATTGTTATTGTCACTGGTCACTGGAGTGACACTAAAATGACCTTTAGACAAAACAATAACCCTGTGGGCTTGCAGGAGACAACCATCACAGAGATTAAGCAGAGAATCATGAAGATCCCGGACGCCAGCGGTATCGTCATAGACGGGTTTCCACGCGATGTTGGACAGGCCTTATCTTTTGAGGACCAGGTGAGGTTACCGAATGAAAAAACACTCTTTGTGGTACTTCCCTTGAGGAAAACATGTACGTGTGGTGGGTAGGGCTCTGTGAAAGGGTTGCCTCAAACCTTTTGGAGCCACAAAGCCAATTAGGAGCAGGTTGTAATATTCAATACTGTAGCATATGGTGAAATAACATACCTGCTTAAAGGCACTTCAACAAAATGGATGCTCATTGTTGCATAGGCTTCAACCAAGACCCTCTGGGTGAGGAACAAGCTCCACCACAGGTGATTCATGTAGATTTACTGGATCACATGGTGTGACTCAACACTCTAGTCATGCTGTTATCTGTGTATTTAGTGCGCGCACGCACGCACGCACACACACACACAGGTGAGGTAGGCTATGTAAATATGTCATTTGCAAACTGTCCTGTCAGGCTGTAAGTCAGCTTGTCAACAGTTCATTTCAAAATGAGAAATCTAACCTTTGAAAAGAAAGACGGCAATGATTGAATTATGAACATCAAAATATGATTTTAGAATAAGGTACAAAATAAAGGACAAAATAAAGGACAAAATAAAGGACAAAATGTTTACACAAACACAATAAAAGTATAAAAAACAACCTTGTAACATGTAAGGCTTGTGCACCATAATGCAGCACAAGCCATCGCTGAACTCTTTCATGGAGACGTGATTCCAAATACTCATGAATCTCAAAGTGGCGTCCATCTTAGCAGCACGCTAGCGTGCGCCGTGAGAGTGGGGGCAGACCTTTCGGCAACTGGAAACTGGAGCTCATAGTCGCAGGCCCGTGCCCGCTGCTGCCACGCACATCTCGTGCACGAGCAACAGCCGGGGACGGAGCGAGCACAGAATCGATGAAGATGATAATGTGAACGCTAAAAAACAACAAAAAACATACAATTATAAAATGATAGTTCTCAACAAAAACAAAAAATCGGACTGTATTTGATGCCGTGCTGTAAGCCACTTGATGGCGCGCATGCATGAGGCTTCATCGCAAACTCCAGTGTCGCAGGTTGCGATGTAGGCCTAATCTGGTGGTGCCACACAGGTGCCAATGGAACTCACTTTCAAGATGGCGCAGCCCCTAACCTCGATTCACGTGCCTCACTGCACCAATGAGCAAAGCCCTTTGGAAGTAGGAGCCGCCATTTAGCCCTGTAGAGGACACGGAGAGGACACGGTTAGCCCTGTAGGGGACACGGTTAGCCCTCTAGGTGACACTGTTAGCCCTGTAGGGGACACGGTTAGCCCTCTAGGGGACACAGTTAGCCCTGTAGGGGACACTGTTAGCCCTGTAGAGGACACGGTTAGCCCTGTAGGGGACACGGTTAGCCCTGTAGAGGACACGGTTAGCCCTGTAGAGGACACGGTTAGCCCTCTAGGGGACACAGTTAGCCCTGTAGAGGACACTGTTAGCCCTGTAGAGGACACTGTTAGCCCTGTAGGTGACACTGTTAGCCCTGTAGGTGACACGGTTAGCCCTCTAGGGGACACTGTTAGCCCTGTAGGGGACACTGTTAGCCCTGTAGGGGACACGGTTAGCAGAGTCTGGATATAGGACATCGTTTTGATTTGGGTCAGAAAGGATCGCTACGGTTGCAAGGATGGGAACATGATGTATAAACTGCTTGGACTTTGATATTGAGCCTTTAATGGTAGTCGACGTGTCGAGGAGCTCTGCTTTGTTCCGATCCGCAGAGACTGGCAGCAGCATCCAGCAGGCCCGTCCAGAGACACACGGGGCTAAACGGGCCTCCAGGCGATGCTCTTTCAGCCTGGTGGCCCCACTGGCTGCTTTGACCTTTGCAAAACATCACAGCAGCCCTTTATAGGTCACCCTCTGGGGGCTGCAGAGCAGTGTCCCCGCAGCCCTCCGCCTTCACAACCACCCAGTCCGCTCTTTCATCAGGCCTTTGAACCTGCCGGTTCCTATCCATCCCACCTGTCTGTCTGCTTGTCTGTCTTCTAACCTTTGTGTGCTTGTCTGTTGGCCTGTCCCTTGTGGTACCCAGAAGCGTCAGGTGGGGGTTTTAGGGGAAACGGTCCTATTGATAAATGTTCTGGATATGCCAGTTCTGTTGAGTTCTGTTGGGTTCTGTTGAGTTCAGTTGAGTTCTATTGAGTTCTATTGAGTTCTGTTGAGGAGTTCTATTGAGTTCTGTTTAGTTATGTTGAGTTCTGTTGCCACCCACCCCCCAGCAGGCGCCTGTAATCCCGAGCAGGACCAGCAGCGCAGGCCTGCGCTCCTCTGAGTGTATTGCAGGTGTGTTTCCTAACAGCAGGGCGTGAGACCTGCATCCTGTGCAGCGTCGCCGTATCAGGGCCGAAACCTCGCTCATTTGCATAATCCACATTTACTTGTACGGCATCTAGCAGACGCTTTTATCCAGAGAGAGAGACTTACAATCAGCACATTAGTCAGTAGCTGAACAGGTCACCCACCAGTCACTGGTGAGCAGATAACAACATCCCGTTGGCATAGTGACAGCGGCGTGTCATCGGGGCTAACTTAGCAACACATTGCACAGCATGCAGCACATGTCAACACACCATTCTCATAGTAATTGCTAACAGCCTAATGGGGCTTCTGTGTCCTGATCTAACAGAGCAGGACACAGAAGGACACAGACAGAAATAAGGATCATCATAGAGAACTCCAGTTAGTGGGAGTGCTATGAGGTGGAGAGGTCAGAGGTCAGGGGTCAGGGGTCAGGGTACCGAGGTGGATGCTGAAGAGGCGGGTCTTAAGAGATGGGTAGTGACTCCGCTGTCCTGACTGCATTACATCAGGAACGTGTTCCGGATGTTAAGATTGACAGAAATGATCCAACACTCCTACTTGATGGAACGAGGCCGGAGGTTACGTAACAATGGGGACGGAAACTCGCAAAGCAAGCCTCGGAAAGCAGATTGATTTGTGCTATTTGTGGACGGAGGGGTGCGTCTTAATCAACGTTAATAATATAAATAAACGACTCAGTTACTTTTGATCTAAATGTAGCGTGGATTATTTGATCAGTCTTTTTACGACCTTGTACACCGGCTGGACGTTTGTAACTCAGGGAACATGGTCCTTCACGATTCTGTTTCTTGACAATGTATATTTTCACTTTTGTTAAACCTGTTTTCAATGCAACATGCATGCATCCATGATGAAAATAATCCTTTGGCCTCAGTACGCGATGAATATTTTTTATGTAGTGGTCTTACATTAAACGCCACAACAATTTAGCTTGGACCGCCATGATGAAAGCACTGCGATTTATTGTAAGGTCCCAAGTGCGTCCACAAACATATCCGTGCTAATCAGTCTACTCCCTGAGCAGGACAAACATGTCTGTTTGCCTGCAGGGCTGTTCTGCACAGACCAGCGCCAGATAGTACTACAGGATGGGAGGAGTTCGCATCTGGACAGTCAATCCCAATAAACTAAACCCACCTAAAATATGAAATCGGTTTAAATATTCTGTCTTTCTACTTCTCTCACCTGACATTAATGTAAGCTTTATTCACTTTTCCCTCCGTCCTCCAAAAGAATCTTGATTCTGTCTTTTCTTAAGACATTTTTGTTACATTAAAACAATTACAATCAAGCATTTCTCGAGAATCAGTTCAGTGTCTCAAAGCAATGTTCTCTTCTTTACACGTGTAAACTCACAGCTGGCCTGGTTAAATGTACATTACATTAAAATACGAAGGTGTTTATCACAAATGACAAATGCTTATCTTCTGTTGGAACCAGGAGGATGTTCTGATTAATGCTATAGGTATTGATAACAAAGCATGTTTACGGTGTGCTGCCAGATCTGCACCCCCGACCTGGTTCTGTTCCTGGCCTGTGCCAACCACCGCCTGAAGGAGCGTCTGGAGAAACGGGCGGAGCTTCAGGGTCGCCCTGACGACAACCCCAAGGCTACGGAGAGACGCCTCACCAACTTCAAGCAGAACACCATCCCCCTCGTCAAATACTTCCAGGAGAGGGGCCTCATCGTCACGGTAACGCGATGGGGGTGGGGGGGGGGTTTGGTTAGCATGGTGCTTCAGGTATCTGGCTGGGTGTGAGCAACTTGTTTGCTCTTGACAGGTAGCGTTACCACTGTCTCCGCCTTTACCTCTACCCACAATACACCTGTGTGCCCCGTGACGGGACCTGCATCAGGACTGTCTCTGGCTGGACCTCCTAAACACTAGGAAGGGAATCTCCGCTGAGGTCAAAGGGGGGTGAGGCAGGGTCAAAGGGAGGATGAGGCAGGGTCAAAGGGGGGGTGAGGCAGGATCAAGGGGGGGTGCCCTGCCAGTATCAGAACAAAGCGTACTCGAGAACAGCTGCAGATGGAATCAGGCAGACGGCACTGGGGAGACATGTTTCATGTTCCCGAGCTTTGAAACAGCGTTGGAATTCAGATGTGCTCAGCAACAAATGAACTGTGAATCTGAAATAGTGTGCGTGGGTGAATTAGCACAGCTGTCATGCTGGGATGCGAGGAGAGGAGTCACATGTACTTCTATCAGGTGTGAAATGTCAGCTTTAACTAGCTCCAGGTATCACCATGCTGCTAATGGGGCGTCATTAAAACACATGGAGCTCTACGGGGAGAGAGTTTTATTAGAGCCTGAAAAGAGGTCTGAGTTATTGGGTGGCAGTTCTTCTCACTGTGGTAGTTATGGTACAGATCATCTTACTAGACAAGTTTGTAGCATAAGGTCATCAAAATGGATAGGGTCTCTGTTGTGTCTCTGTACGAGGATGTGTTTGTGTGTAAAGGGTGTAGCAGTTCATAAACCTTACTAATGATACTAACTAGCATGTGATGCTAAATTTGTGTTCAAATAATAGTGACTCTTTGTGGTTCTGCGGGACATTTGTGATTGAAGTATGAACAGAAGCTGTTATGTCAGAGACGCAGGAGAACTGAGATTGAGAGCGAAGTTCTTTAATGGATAAACCCATTTTATTTGAACAGCACCCAGTGCTTTTAACTCCATCTCCCCCAAGGGGAATTTTGATGGATTCGTTTCATCGTGGCCCAGTATTCTCTAATGGTGTTTCTATTGATTGGTAGGTCAGGTTTCATTTGGTTTTCATTAGACTTGAATTAAATGGATTGAGTAGCTGGAGCTATCTGGCCCCACCGTGAGACAACAGAGTTTTCTATTGCAGCCGTTGTGTGCATCATGCTGTTGCTATTGGCTGCACCTATTGGGCGCGAGAGAGGGATTCATGTGAAACGAGCGGTTTCCGTTCTAATGAACGCTATAACCTGTTTAGTGTATAAAGTGATTGATTATAACAAGACAAATCGTAACGAGACCATTTCTCCAAATGGCTTCAGAAGCACACAGCCACTAAAACACTGTTGTGGCATTTATGACACCGTTTCTCTTGCTTCCCACTGTTACACCGACAGAACGTTGGGATATTTGTTATCATTGAATTATGACATTTGAATGGTGATATTGTTCTTTGATAGGAAGACTAGATGCACACACACACACACACACACACACACACACACACACACACACACACACACACACACAATGAAGCATTACCAGAAAGTATGTCAGACAAGTAACTGTTTGCTGCCAGTGTAATTAGAGCAACATGCCACATTAAATACAACCTGCTCCCTCCTTCTGGTTTCTAATAATAACCTCCACAGGGGCTGATTGAGATAGATGCTTGTTATTATGCGAGATATACAACTATAATAAATATGCAGCTATGATTAATACACACCTTTGAGGTGGAGGGGTGAGAAGAAATGGAGGGTCTCCTGGCCAGTGACCCAGCTGTCCTCACCTGGACAGAGAAGAGGGACTGGGCTGAGTGACCCGTGCGTCACCGTAGCAACGGTGGTGGAGGCTCGGCTACGTTGGGATGTAGAGTGGGGCAGTCCCACTTACTGCCCAGCAGAGGGTGCACATGAGAGGTGCTACAGCGTTCTAGAGTCACTCTGGGGGTGTGGTAGAAGAGGCAGGTAACCATGGAGACACTCCGGAGCTGTGGTAGCAGAGGCAGGTAACCATGGAGACACTCCAGGGCTGTGGTAGCAGAGGCAGGTAACCATGGAGACACTCCAGAGGTGTGGTAGCAGAGGCAGGTAACTATGGAGACACTCCAGAGGTGTGGTAGCAGAGGCAGGTAACCATGGAGACACTCCGGAGCTGTGGTAGCAGAGGCAGGTAACCATGGAGACACTCCAGAGCTGTGGTAGCAGAGGCAGGTAACCATGGAGACACTCCAGAGGTGTGGTAGCAGAGGCAGGTAACCATGGAGACACTCCAGAGGTGTGGTAGCAGAGGCAGGTAACCATGGAAACACTCCAGAGGTGTGGTAGCAGAGGCAGGTAACCATGGAAACACTCCAGAGGTGTGGTAGCAGAGACAGGAGACAGACCATGGAAACCCTCGCCATGGTAGCGAGCTTGGCTGTGCAGGACAGACGGGGGGGACCTGGGTGTTCTGTGGTGATGGATAAGCCATGCCCAGCGGAGGTGTCGTTACATTACAGCTGTAATGATTGCTAATAAACAAGCTATAGCTGAATATTCTCTATCAAATGAATAAAATGGAGGTTTGCGAACATATAACTGTGTGTTATCGATACATAGAGTGCATTATGATGAGGGTACTGAAGACTGGGGCACTGGGGACTTCCTGTGGAGTCTGTGGAGGATGTGCATGAAGGTGAATATGATCAGGATGCCTTGTGGTGAGAATGTGTCTCCTCCTTCCAGCTGGACGCAGACCGAGATGAGGAGGAGGTGTTCTGTGACATCAGCATGACTGTAGACAACAAGCTCTTCCCCTCCAGACAGCCTGTAGCTGGTGAGTTAAACATATAGTATATACTTCATGCTAAACAGATACTGTAGTATATACTATAACATCTCCATGCCAGCTTCATGTAGTATACAGTATATATATATATATATATATATAGTATAGTGCAGACAACTAGAGCCAACAGAGGTTAAACTTCCTCCTTTCTCCTCCAGTCTCATCCATCTCCATCACAGCACAGTTCCCGGTTAAAATGGCCGGCAGCAGTGCATCTGACGGCCACAGCTCTCAGGCCACTGGCAAAAACAAATAAAGACACACATGCTGAAGCTTCCTGTGGCGTCCATCCCCCCCCCCCCCCCGGGGACAGAATGCAGCACGTGTAGTGAGCTGTAGCTGTCTTTATAGATCACGTATGCATTCTGAAGACCTTTAATATCAGGACATCTGGGCATAGCTGCTCCGGTTTGAAGTCATCCTCAGGCATTTTCTAGCCCAGTTCTCTAATCAGGAAGCTCTGGAGGTCTCCACCATGGGGACGCATTTCTCACGACCCATTTACACTGAGGAGGAAAGAAGAAATTGTCTCTGTCACTGTTGAGCTGGTTAGATTGACATGAGATTCCCATGAAAATCCTTTATTTTCAGCCAGAACAATGGATGTACAGATTGGCAATAGCGACGTTGATGCTGGGTTATACAACACACAACTCTGTAAAGAGTGTGTGCGTTATGATTGAGAGGTGAATGGGTTCAAGACCCCCGTGGGTCCTTTGTTCTTACAAAAGAAAAGGTATCTCAGTTTCTCAGAGCTAGAGAACGTATTCCAACGTGAAAACAGAAGCGAATGGGGTCTGTGTGTTGACATGTTAGAAAAACATAAATATATATTTATATATATCAGTGCCTTACACATACCTGGCACACATGATCCTTTAGTGAATTGCCAGGAAGCCAAATCCAAATGAATATTGCATAAATGGTATAAACTATAAAACACAAATGTGAAAAAACTGTTTCTTATAGGTCCTACATAATCCGTAAATTATAACTATGCATTATATAACCCATAAATTAATATTACGCATTATATAACCCATCAATTATAATTACACATTATATAACCCATAAATTATAATGACACATTACATAACACAGAAGTTGTAATTCAGACAGATTAAGCCTCTAGTGGCCAGTTCTATCCCTGCGCTTTGTTTTGATGATCCTGCAGGTCCCAGTGAACTGGATCTGAGCCTCCTGGGTGAGACCAGCAGCCTGGCCGGTGTTGAGCAGGTAAGATGAAGTTCTGATTACTTACCTCACCTGGCCTTCCCTTAAATGTCAGGCAGAAGGATGGATGGATGGATGGACAGACAGACACACAGACAGATGGTTGTTATTACTGCTCATTGAATTTGTTGCATGAAAATCAAAACAACGAAATGTCCGCTCCTTTAAAAGTGTCAGATGAATAAAATGCTACATATAGCATCACTTGATGTTATATGCTATATTCTCTTTCCTTTATGCCTTATAGTCAAAAGCAGCACAGATGCCCCTTGTGGAAAGCAGCACACATTGCACACGACAAGACTTTATTTGACATGTACATGTACAGCATTTAGCAGATGCTTTTATCTCAAAGCGACTTACAATCGATACTTCAGATGAACAGGTCACACACCAGTCATGGTAAGATAACATTCTGTTAGCATAATGACAGCAGCATGTCATCAGGGCTAACGTAGCCACACAAAGAGATAGAGACAGAAGATAAAGGATTGCTATAGAGAACCGGTAGTGGCATTGTTATGAGGTAGAGAGGTTGGTGGCCGAGGTACCAAGGTGGATTCTGAAGAGATGGGTCTTAAGTCTGTCTTGCGGAAGGCAGTGAGTCTGCTGTCCTGACTGCGGCAGGAAGCTCGTTCCACCACTGCGGTGCCAGGACAGAAAACAGTCGAGAACGCGCTGAGCGACTCTCGCGGCCTCGTAGCAAACCGGAGGTGCCGGCCTGCCGGCCGAGGTGGCGCTTGGTAGCGCTCTGGTTTGGGGGCCTGGAACCTGCTTGGAGGTAGAGCGGGGCAGATCTCTTCACTGCATTGTAGGCCAAAACACCAGTGCCTCGAATCGGGTGCGGGCCGAGACGGGGAGCCAGTGAAGGTCTCAGAGGACGGGGGGGGGGTTACGTGGTCGAGTACCAGACGTCCTGCTGCCTGGTGGAGGTTGACTTGGAGCCGAAAGCTTCTTCTTCCAAGCAGCAGCCGTTGGCTTTCAGGGGCGTTCGGACGGTGGAGACGCTGGCGTCCCGTGGGCGCACTGAGCGCAGCGTGGAAAATAACACCACAACATCCTGTGTTGCTATGGTGACTATATAGCATACGGTATGCTGTATGTCACATCATAACTGTCTCCATATCACGTGATACTACATCAATATATACAGTATATATATATATATATATATATATACTGTATATACACAATGTTACCATTGCCCTGTTGCTCTGTCTCTCTCTCTCTCTCTCTCTCGCCCCCTGTTCTGCGTGACTCATCACAGTGGGTGGTGTGCCCACATCGCTGGCAGGCCTTGCCAGCCTCACCCCTCCTACACACACGGCTGTCTGGTGGCAGGACATCCAACATGCAGGGCTGTGTGGAAGGATTCTCCATTATCAGGAACCATTTAGTGACGTTCAGCCTGGAGGGACCGGCTCTACCAAGCGCCCTCTAGTGTCCTCTAGTGTCCTCTAGTGCCCTTTAGTGTCCTCTAGTGTCCTCTAGTGCCCTCTAGTGTCTTCTAGTGTCCCCTAGTGCCCCCTAGCGCCCTCTAGTGTCCCCTAGTGTCCTCTAGTGCCCTCTAGTTCCCCCTAGTGCACTCTAGCGCCCCCTAGTGCCCTCTAGTGTCCTCTACTATCCCCTAGTGTCCTCTAGTGTCCTCTAGTGACCCCTAGTGTTCTCTAGTGCCCTCTAGTGTCCCCTAGTGTCCCCTAGTGCCCTCTAGTGCCCTCTAGTGCCGTCTAGTGTCCCCTAGTGCCCTCTAGTGTCCCCTAGTGCCCTCTAGTGTCCTCTAGTGCCCTCTAGTGTCCCCTAGTGTCCTCTAGTGTACCCTAGCACCCTCTAGGGCCCTCTAGCGTCCTCTAGTGCCCCCTAGTGTCCTCTAATATCCTCTACTGCCCTCTGTCCTCTAGTATCCCCTACTGCCCTCTGTCCTCTAGTGCCCTCTAGTGTCCACTAGAAGAATCATTTAGAGGAAACATCTAAATCTGACACTAGTGATACACAGTAGCATTGATGCTAAACCCTGCACTGTAGCTCAGCGGGGTTTGGTCAAAGCAGCCAATCAGCACTAGACGCAGGGCGTCTACAGGGTCTCACTGGGTGGTCCAGACCCAGATGCAGTCTGGCCAGGGGTCGTGATCGTGGTCATGTGATCTCTCCTAATTGGTCCACCGAGAACAACACACACACACTATACCTGTAATTGACTGTACAGTGTTTGTTTGGAGTTAGCAGGGGTTTACTCTCTCTCTCCTCTCTCTCTCTCTCCCTCTCTCTCTTACTTACTTTCTCCCCCTCTCCCCTCCTCTCTCTCTCCCCCTCTGTCTCTCTCTCTCTCTCTCTCTCTCTCTCTCTCTCTCT
>JAODLI010027012.1:0-20553 GCA_027575585.1 Percopsis omiscomaycus | reverse complement strand
GTCTCATTTAGCAAGTACATTTCACCTAATTTTTATACCTATTATTACTTCAGATCAGTGTTTCTAAACTGGTGGGTCCAGACCCAAAAGTTGGTCGTGAGCTGGTATGGAGTGGGTCGCAGACGTGTGGTTCGGTTCCGTCAAAAAGCCTAACTTTTATTTTTATTTGATGCCATTTTTATTTTTAAGTTTACCGAACTTCTGCGTAGGTGTTTACAGTGCATAGACATTGTGGATTACTGCATTGTTTTGTAAAATAAATTGTAATGGTTCAATTATTCAATTATTCAATTATTTTTGGGTTGTGACCTAAGGCCAAGGACATACAGTATGTGGGTCCTGCGGTTAGACTAGTGGAAAACCACTGCTTTAACGTTTAATTATATGGAACAAATACTGCGCAGTAGATATAAGGGCCCTGCATGTTTGCATAGAAAACTGTAAACACAAACAAACATAAACCTCGATTCTGAAGGGTTTTTTCATTAATTACTGTCAAAACAGTAACTGGTCCAGCAGCAGTCCTTGGATGTATACATCCTAGTGACCAAGGACAACAAATACAAAAATAATACAAAAACAGCTGAATCTCAGAACCATGGAGCACAATCAAATGATACGTAGGCCAACTATGAACTGCTGGGACTCAGAACAAGTTGACAATCCTAGTCTGTCTCAGCAGCTCACGTTCCTCTGTACTTCTCCTCCTATATCTGTGATAGGTAGTTTAGCGGAAGCTAAACTGAAATTTCCAACTGTCACCACAGGAAAAGCTCTTTCAAGTTGTAAGACAAACGATATGGCGTATATCGTGGTTTCCCATCGAGGCTGCATGCCAGTTAAAGGTTCCCCGCTATTTATCCCTGGTTGAATGAACGTGCTCAACGACTTTGAATGTGCTTCCAATCATTTTGTGTTTAAGAGGTGTTTGAAAACAAAGTGTTACAGTAAGTAAATCTAAAGGAAAGCTACATTTAGAAACCAATCGCTGCACATGTCTCAACAACAAAGACACATACACACACTCACACACATAGCCCTTCACCATTAGGGATTATACCTTGCAAAAACCGAAAATCCATCTGTTCAGCAGTTCACTTCCTCCAATAATATTTCATGTCCATGGTCATATAAAATCGATACAGTCAGTGGGCGAGAGAAACCTGGAGGCAGAGCACAGAGAGTGAGGGAGGAAGACAGTGTGTGTGTGGGGTATGAATGCACCGTCCAATAGGGTGTGATGCATTTACAACCAATCATAACTGGGGGCTCAGCTCGTACATGGTGTAGACTAGTCTTATTTCACCACACATTAGCCATGTTAATTAGCACGCTGCGGCACTGTGGTCAGCGTTAAATGGAATACTGCCTGCCGGACACTGAAGTGACTGTAATGAAATTACTTTTCATGGCGTGTGAACACAGTGTGGTGTTTCTCAAGCTTTGTTATTGATTTCATGTTTAGTAATGAATCATACAAATCGGACCAACGCATCAGTTCTGCTCTTCAGAGTCTATTAAATTTTCTACTCAGGCGAAGGCAACCAGCGGACTTCAGACCAGTGGGCTTCAATATCTTGCTTTATTCGACAGTAGCCTACATAATAATATACTTTTGTGAGATTTATTCTTTTAAAAGGTTGCTACTCTTCTCTCAACACAGCAGCTGGTTAAACAAATAATAGAGCACCCCCACAGCACTCCTTCAAGTCTAGTTTATTTGGTTGTGTCCTTCATCCTACTTCAGTTTTTAGGTTGTCACAAACATCGTATGCTAAACTTTGCATCAAGTGAAAAAAATAGCCCCGATATTATCTCTCTGAAAGTATTCTGGAGGTAGAGCAGCCACGCATTAGCAAGGAATTTCTATGTCATTTAAAGAGTCAGTTAAGAGGATCGGGCTGCCGTATACGTATTTCCAGAAAGGGACATGGGAGGAGAGGGGGATGGCTCCATTTTCCCTGGGCTTCTTCAGACGGTAGGGATTAGAACGCGTCCCTCTGCACATACTGGAATGCTGAGTCAGAAAACATGAACATGCGCATTTGCCTGAAGGAAGAAAGAGACTGGGGAAGCACAGCCTGGCTGCTGTGGCGCTTTTAGAGCACAATGTATTATTCATCATTACAGAAAGTACGTTCTGAGGGAATGATGTTCCCTGTGTAGGTGGGAGGGCCTGGCTGCCAGAAGAAAGTGCAGTGACAGTTTCCAGAAAGTTTTCTTAAAAAGATAATTAGAGCGTGTGTACCTCTACACAGCGATTATGGAATGTTTTTATTGCTTTTTCAATGCCTGGGGTGGACAATATTATGCCAATGTGTCTTCAATAGGCATACTTGCATCAGCTGAATATTGATAGAGATAGAGAGAAGGAAACAACACTTCATAATGGATTTTTGTACCGCTCCGGGTATGTGAAATTCAGGACTGTCTGACTGGCTTCATTTGGGCTATGAGACATTTATATTATATTATTTATATAATCTACTAGTATTTGAGAAAGTAGAAATGTATTGCTAAAAAACAGTAACCAGATTCTAACTTTATCAGGTTTGCTGAGAAGCTATTAAGAACATTTTCACACTATAAGCAAGTGCAATGCAATAATGTGTAAAGTGATAATGTCAAATAAAAAAATGTCCATTTGCTGACTTTACTGAATCTTAATTCATCCTACTGTTGTCAGCATGCTAACTTAAGATAATGTCGACCAGTGGACACATATTGAGTTTCTCTCTATCTCTGGTCCAGCTCTCTTCACAGAGGTGCCCCACGACATCACCACGCACAGTGGCCAGGATGTGGAGTTGGCCTGTTCTTTCCGCGGCGCCGGCTCTCCGTCCTACTCCCTGGAGATCCAGTGGTGGTACATTAAGAACCACAGAAGTCATCAAGACAAGCCTGCCTGGACTACTAATCAGGTGAGCGGATGGCCAGGAAGTCATCATGTTGTTGGAGTCGAGGGGTGAGGGTGTGACCGGTGGGCGGGGCAACAGAGTTATTTCTGTAACGTATTAAGTGACGGCATATCATTTATTATGAACTAATTAACTAGCAGCAAGTTAATTTAATGTGGACAACATTGGACCGACACTGGACCAGAGGTGGCCTACTGTACAGCAGGAAATAGAATATTAGCCAGGGTGGAAACCCTCTGGCACAGGAAGAGATGGATAATTGCTGATTAGCATTCGCCAGCACATTGGAGAAACAGGTTGACTCTCCCCACATGTGGGAAGTGGAACTCCCCTGTTGTGCCTCCAGACACTGTAATTGGCACTGAAGAAGAAATAGATTTTCAAAATCTCTGTCTCCCCCATGCATAATTCATGCGAATGCTTGATGGATTATCTTTCCGCCTCTGCACACCCATATACTGTACAGTACACTCACTTTAGGTAACGTTTGTGCACACACACAAAAACAATTACATTAGCATGCAAATACAATCGGCCTAACATTCGCAGACACACGGAGGCATGCGCACAAAGAACTCAACTGCCAAGATGTAATCAAATGTTTTCAAAAGGTAGTAAGTACATCAGAAACTGAACACATTATAGCTCAATTGTAATATAATTTTTTTTTACAAAACTTCAAACATGCCAATCCAGCACAATACCCTCTGTAACTCGTAATAAAATACGATTATTCTAGTATCTTCAACATATCTTCAAAAAGTGCATGTTGACGCAGACCTCTGTCACTAATGTCACTTACTTTTGTGCAGGTAGTTCCCCTGGACGAAATGACCAAGGATGCCACCAAAATAAGTGTGAGTTTGGTTCCAACTGTCAACAGGCTTACAGTTAATGTGAAGGGAAAGCTACCGACCCAGACTCATTTCCTTCAATGAATATTTATCTAATCAATTCCAACTAAATTTTTAATGAACTTGCTGCGAGAGTATTCAATGATTCACGTTTTCAATTTATACCGCACATAACCCATGCATTGCAGGCTTGACATATAAATGCATAACCTTTTCGCTACAGGTGGTGAAAGTTGCCGGCAGCAACATTTCCCACAAGCTCCGCTTGTCCAGCGTCAAGCCATCGGACGAGGGCACGTACGAATGCCGCGTCACTGACTTCAGCGGCACCGTGGCGCAGCAACACCGCGTGCGCGCCTACCTTCAGGTGGAGGCCCAGAAGCCCCAGGGGCACGAGCCGGATGACAGCCAACATCGGAAACCCACCTCCCGGGCAGCGCAAGGTGGCTCGAGCCACCCGTCCCACCACCGCCAGACAGAGGGCAGGGAACTGAAGAGGAGATCAGCCAGTAGCACCACTGACTGCACTGAGAGCTGCGTGCTTTAGAGCGGGGGTCACACTGCCTGCACACAGGAGGGAGTGTGTGTGTGTGCGCGCCAATGGGGAAGAAGAATGCATGTTCCCTATTGTCTTTTAGAGGCAAGGTCATTTACAGTATTTAAACGTCACAGGAGAGGCCTGTATTATCAATGAACCCTATGTGTTCCAGCTACACGCTTATTTATACACCCATTTTGTTTTGTTTAATATGTTTGAACGTCTATGCTGTCAAATGCCAGTTAAGGGCATTACATTTGGTTTACGTTACTGTGTGGTTTTTCCCATTACATGGGGTTTATATATTAATGTATCTCTGGAGTTAAGCAGGCACATGTTTTTTGTTTTCTTTAATCTTACAGTGAGATAACTAGGTCCTAGAATGTCTTTCTAGTTACATGGTCGTGAAAATATAAAGAAGAAAAGGAAACGAATAGAGCATCAGGGTCCTCTGATCCAGCTATAAACTGTACTGTATATTGGTCGAAAACAACACTTGGCTATTAATAATGTTGATATTGATGGCCTTTTATTAAAAATATATGCCAAGTAGCTGCAGTATTTAAATGGTTTTTAAGGTTAATAAATGACACATAATTATTATGAATGTAAATTTGAAATTTTGGAGAAATATTGTATTTAAAAGTTGTAACATTCTAGACCACAACTAGAATGTTTGACTTCAGAATACAAATATGTATGTATCCCCTGTATATTCCTGTGTACAGTATATTCACAATTGACACTATGAACTTTTATTGGCATTACTAAGATATAGTTTATTCTGTGCTACTTAACCAAATGGAAAAAAAACAGTGTACTCTTATCTTTCAAATCTTGTCATTGTTTGAATTAATGAATAATAAATGGACTGCTTAGGGCTACCCTCATATTGAACGGAGCCATTAGTCTGACAACGTATTGTCGATCGTTGCAACATTTCAGCTTTAGACAGCTTTAGACTCAATGGGAGGATGTCTGCAGGATAGTATAGGCCTATCTGCAAAAACTATTTTCATAAGTAAATAATTAGGCAGCATAGAGACCACTGCACATTTCTTAAAACGTAATGTAGGGCTACAATAATAATGTAAATATATAAAAAAAATATAGGGTATATTCAATAATAATAAAAAATAATAATGATATATATATATATAAAAAATGTTTTCCATAACTGTATATATATATTGTACATCAGCTATAATATACAGTATAATGATATGATATAATGATTTTTATTATAACAAAACAACAATACACAAGCAGCTACTGTAGGGTTATGCCTAAATATGGATACATCATTACAGAAAGTCTTTATACGATATAAATGATAAAATCCAGGACTTCTTTTTTGTTGGTTGAATTAAATATAGTTTGTTAAAACTCCTTAATAAGATAATGAGCTGGCAGAACTCAAGTAGCTAGCCTACAAGCATATAAAAGATCAGGTTGCTTTTATTACCCAGCAGCTAACGTTTACTGGAGTATACACATTCACATACACATTCAAAACATCTCTTTCAGATAGCCTATGGTTTAATTTGAAGCCCAACATTAAAGGACACGTTGAAATGCTAACAGGCTTGTGGCAGCATCTACTGTAGGCTGTGTGGCAGCAAGCAATACCTTTAGATTTTCATTTATGCTATTACAATATGTGTAGGCCTACTAGTAGCCTACATGTATTTTTTGTTTAACCAGCTCCTGTTCAGTACCAGCAATGATGTAGCTCTGCCTTTTCAACCGCCCACACATGCACTTACTGATTAAATAATAAACATAAACACTAGAGGGCAGCTCTGCCTCGAGCCTAAAGGACAACAACACACATTTATATAGACACATCTGACACATCATCCCTTTTATTATGTTAGGACCACAAGTTTTAACTAAATTGTGGTTATTTGGGAGAATTATAATGTATCACCAAATGTGCTTAAAATATAAAGATAAACCACATAACTACATATTAATATTTAGAGGATTTTTGACTGGCAGTTATATCACACTGAGAGATCTACAGTAGCTTAAGCGCATGAGTCCTGCAAATATATTTGTAAACATATTGGAAATTATGCATTTCCTAAATGGACAAAGCAATTATGCATAGTAAGAAATTGCTTCTAATAGAAGATGTTTCTCCCTATATTCTTCCAGTGAATGTCGATATTGCTTTAGTTTCCTCATTTGAAACTTGCCAGAGTTACAAACTTTGGGGGCTCTGATCATTGGAGAAATTAGCTTTTGATCAAAAGATTAATGCTATAAATTCATATAGAGAGAAATGTTGGAACAAATCATTGAAGTTGTAAATGTCCCTCTATCTTACGTAAATGTCAGTAATCTAGACTAGTTTAAAGTAAAGGTACTGCCTCAGCAGTGTAACGAGCAACAACTAACACACCATGTTGATGGTGTGTTAGTTAGTTAGTAAAAAAAAGAAACTTATTTGGATTATAGTTGCTATACATTCCATAGAGAAGTATCATGTACCAACTTGGAGACATTTTAAAAGTTCCTGTCAAGGGTGTTGGCTACCTTTTATTAAAAACATTCCAAGGTATCTACATCACTACTGCCAAAAAAAGGAAGGAATATTAATGTCCCTCCCCCATTCTACTCTTTTTCTGATAATGACTTCCCTTGTTAATTCCAAAAACATTCAATAGGCTGTCTCTGCCCGTTAGTCACAAATGTTGGCAAAAACAATCATTACCATTACGTCCCTAATTGGTAGGGTTTTCTAAATTACTTTTGATATCGCATTGACACTGGCCCTTTAAATACAGTTAATTCAGTCATACTGTATATAAAAGTACAAAAACTGCTATATCACAAAATGTTCAGGTTAAAAGATACACACATTGACTTTATGACCGCAATCCACAAATATTTCTAGTTTGTTTGATCAAATTTATATTAAAAATTCAGTTAATATCAGAATAATCACACATCAAACACAGTAATACCCAGTTAGCTTGAAACTGAATGTTTTCTTTTACATCAATATATCACTCATGCAAACATACATAAAAATATATAGCACTTTTGCTATCCTTTACATGATTTAACAACAAAATGTTTTTTATTGTTTGTGAAATAAAAATAATTGTAAAATAAATCACCAATTGTGAAATAAAACGTCTCGCTCAAAGGAAGTGTAAAGTTGGGTGTACTCTATTTTCCAATAATGACATTTCTGTAACCCTTGACATGGCACAACTTGTTGCTGTCAAAGTCGACCACCAGCTTCCGGAGGCCAGACTGGGTTGGTGTGAAGTAGATTTTGACTTTGGCTTCCTCCCCTGGTCCCACTGTACAGCCCAGCCTACGAGTAAATATTTAAACATTACCATCTATGAGCATTGCCTGACTCAAATATTTATCGCTATGATAGTACTTAGAAATAGTAATCGGTGGTTTAATGTCCTGACTATTTATGGAGATATGATTCAGGGGCTGCAGTGATAAACCTATTCTGGAAGAGTAATAAAGTAAATAAATATGCTTTGACATGTAAATCATGTCATATCAAAAGGTGCAGTAGGATGCTTGATCTGAGACTTGAGAACTGAACAGGAATGAGCAACAAGCGATGAGCAACATCAGCCAGTCCCTACTAATCAAAGATGACTCCTTCACCTTTCAAAGAGGTGTTAAACACTTCATCATCATGCTGTGAAAAATGTAAAACTGCATCAATAACAAAGACACAAAGACACAAAGAGTGATGACTGATTTCACACTTTGAAGAGGATCAAATTTTAGTTTAGGCTTGCGTCTCTTCTACTGGGTTGTGGAGAGGCATTTTGAGCCAGAATAAAGTCAGTTTGGTTATTCATCCCAACCATTCTGTCTGAGCCTCTTAACTTCTTTAGACCAATTTCCCCCCCTTTCTCCCTAAGGCTTTGGGGTTTAGCTGTACAAAACTGCATCCAACCAGATATCTGGATGTTGCATACAGACCACAGCAGCACATCACAAACATACCAGAACTAGGATATGAAATAGGCATACTTGATTGTGGGTTTTGTGTGTTGGGAATTTACTCAGACTAGTAAGATAGCTAGGTACATATACATGCATCTCAAAGTTGAATAAGCAGTCTGCATACCTCTCAGAGATGGCATGGCCCCCAGTGAGGTTGGCCCCCTGAATGATGAAGCAGCAGTTGTCCAGAGGTTCTGGTAACGGGTTCTGCAGGGTGATCTCAGCAGCCAGCTTTCGATTGGTCTTTGGTTCACCAAGGATCTAAGGATCAGTGCCAACAGTTGATACAAACCTTAAATAGACATAGCCCTCTTTATTTTCAATTGGAGCCAAACCTTTTTCTTATAATTCAGTGGTGAAACAAATGAACACATCTAAATAAACACAGTAAATTGTTGTTAACACAGCTAACAACAATCTCATTACAAATATTGCAGATCTTTTCAGACAAGATTGTCATTGTCAAAATAAATGAATACATAACATTTCATAGCTATGCTGATACAATTTAAGAACAAGTCTTTTATCAAGTTAATTTGTATTTACATTCTTATTCAAATCTCTTAACAGAGGTCTATGTACTCACTCTGACTTTAATTTGAGGGTTTTCCAGTACAATGTTCCTCAATGCCAGTGTAGCCTCTCCTGTGCCAGAGACGATCAGCAAAGCAGCTAGGCGAATCAGGTTATCCTCAGTCAGGGCATTACCGTATTTTGAGTAGTTCAGCCGCAGTGGAACCCGCCTCTCTAGAAACAAATATATAGAATCAATGGTTAAATGCCGCACCCGCACTAAAAGATTGAGAGTTAACGCCACCCTTCTGCAAACAGCATGTAATCTGAACTATGCGTACCTGCTCCTGGTGCTAGCACAACGTTGAGCAAGTCTTTAAAGCCACAGTTCTCTCCCATAATTCCATTGTAGGACACAGCACACGACCCAAACACAAGACGGCACGTCTTTTCGCTCTGTGTGTGGTTTGTCACCACAGCAAACACATCGAAGTCACAGCCCTTCCTCATTTCTGATGACACCTTGATAGTGAGGTCTAGCCCTTCTTCCCCCTCATGTTGGAGAAGCTTGTTTACGTGGCTGGCCTTCTTGAAAACCTCTCTCTCCTCATTAGAACCTAGTAGTAAGGGTTAAATTAACAAGGGAGATATGGTATTAATATTGTATTTTGAGATGAGAACAACAGTTAGGTCATCTAGCAGATGCTATCCAAAGCAATTTACAGTACAATTACCAGTATTAAGGGAGCAGGTAGGGCCTAGGCTTCTTACTTAAAGATGCTTACAGGATGGCTGTGCATGTGATAACTAACGTTGACTGCCTGTATGCCTTTGAATCAGAAATGCCTTTAGCAATTGGCCTATTTACATTTTGACACAAACTACTCTACATACCTGACACTGTGGCCCTTCCTCGTGGATAGTGCAACAACAATACATACGCCAAACCAAAATATGTAAAAAAACAATGTGCTTTAATGCTTTCACAGTGTGGGTCCTCTAACGGGTTGCAAAATGATTTCAAAATTTTGAAAAAAGTTATTATTTATTAAAATTATGCATTCAGTATAGTGTTGATGGTTGTTTCGTTATACTTTACGTTTTACTATTAAGAAAATGAGTGGTTCATAATTTGTGGGTAGTCACAAACAATGAGCAGGTTTCTAGGGGTTGTGGTTCTCTTTAAATTGGAGGTATTTAAGCTGGTTAATGCATTTGTGTTGCCAGTAGCCCTCTCTACCTTCGGGGTACTTATAGAGGTGAGTGATGTCTTCTCTGGCATCACTGCCGACACTCTTGGTGCTGATCTTCTGTCCCACCAACGTGGAGCCAGTCACCTTCCGAGTGCTGCCATCAGAATTCTCCAGAATGCTAATGACATCAGCATTAACCTCAGCAAAGACAAATGGCGCATCGTATTTGAAGGAAAGCTCCCCCTCCTTGATTGCCTTAAGAGGGGTGGGCCCACAGCAGAACACACCTGTTAAAAGATAGAGAGCAAAGCCTGGAACGTCAACATCCGGCCTAATCTCAAGTACTTCATGCCTTCATGCACACATGACAAGTTACCATCACTTTTCTCCTGTGGTGTGGGGTCGCTGGCCTGCCAGCCATCAAAACCTGGTTTCAGGTCCGGTCTGGTCATCCAGTTCTCCACCCAGCAGTGATAGTTCCTACAAAGTGTTTCACATGGAAGGATGAGACCCTTAAGGGGTTTTCAAGGGGTCCTTGACAAGAAAAAGGCAGTGTACTGTACAAAATATATACACACACACACACACACACACACACACACATAATAATCATCAGCAACATTTCTACACCTATCCCTTTGTTTGAATACAGTAATAAAGCCATCTCTTATGAT
The DNA here is from genome assembly GCA_027575585.1 of Percopsis omiscomaycus. Lineage (NCBI taxonomy): Eukaryota > Metazoa > Chordata > Actinopteri > Percopsiformes > Percopsidae > Percopsis > Percopsis omiscomaycus. The sequence continues at coordinate 9,870 of JAODLI010027012.1, read as the reverse complement.
CCATTATATGTACAGTATATATCTAGGTCGTTTTAATATGACAAAATTGCAGTTGTAGTGACAATGTCTGCCATATTTAAAGCTACATGTAGCTGAATACATCTATACAGTATAAAGATATAAAGGTCATACCAGATCATGTCTGCATGTCTCCTAAGCAGCTTTCCATCCTTGTCGATGTAGCGCTCGATCACCAGGTTGCTATTGGTATCGTGAGCTGACTGGTAGTTGGTGATGACTCGGCAGGGGATGCCAAGAGCTCTCGCAACTAAAAGGGCGAAGAAACATCTTCATATTAGAACGTAAACATACAGCCCAAAGCACACATGCGTTAAAAACATCTGGGGGAAGGATAGTGTAGTGGTCTGGGTGTTCAAGCCCCAGAGTTGGCCTACCTCTAAGCATCCTTGAGCAAGATGCCGAACCCTTATCTACTCATTGTAGGTCAGATAAAAGCGTACCTGTGCAGGCCACGGCAGCAAACACCCAGCACTGCCCATAGCGGACAGGCTCACAAGCGCTAATGTCCCAGTTTTGCAGGATCTCCACGCTGCCCGTCCAGGACATGGGGCTCACACCTCCTTCATAGCCACCTGACCATCTCCCCAGCAACACCCCTCTGTCATCATTACAATTCACCTGCAAGACAAAGAAAGCACCGGACACCAGGGTTTTGAAACCGCAAAGCAGTGTCACGGCAGCGTACATAAAGTGCAGTATGGCATTACCATGGCACTCAGCACTCTGGCGACGTAGACTGGATTTCTCCGTCCTGAGCAGTCCTTCCCAGGATTGCGTAAGTATTTGGGATTCATATCCAGGATTCTCAGACATGCATCGAGGATGCCAGGTTCAAACTGAATGGACGAACAAACAAAAAACAAGTCTGTAAAGTGTGGAAAAAGTAAAGTGTATAAGGCAAACATTATTGGCCGTCTGTGAAGCTACACATTGTCAGTAACTAAAAGCATTACTGGAGTGTAATCAGCGACATTGTTAGGCCTGGGCGTCTAAGGCTGCAGCCACACATGTTTTATGAATTGCCTTGGATATAAAGTATATATTTTGTAATTTTTTTTTTTTTTTAATAAGAATAAAAAAATGTATTAAAGCCCTCGAAGATATGATACAAAAAATGCAAGCACATTTGGATCCTCTGTGTTGCCAGCGTTGGCATCAAGCAGCAGAACTACTAACACTACTAACACTACTTGGCACACGGGCGAGTGTGAGCGCACGTGCACGGGCGAATGAGTGTGCACCAGTTCCAGGGCTCGTCATTGTTGGCATCTGGTGGTGGGTAGCTAGCTAATTCACTGAAGCAAGACTTGAAGGCTTAGGGTTTTAATCCTGCTATTGAAAATAAAAAATAATAACGAATGTGTGGGCATGGTTTAGCCCTGTCTGTGTGTGAGAGGGAATGTTTGGAGGTGTGGTTCACGGGACTGGGGGACAGGTGCGGGCAATCACTAATCACCTGTCTCCCTTTTAAGCAGTGAGTGAGCACAGCTCAAGGAAGGCCAGTAGCAGAGAGACTGGCGAAAAGGACGCAGCAGAAGCAGTATAATAGTTACCTATACTGGGCAGTGTTAAGTCCCAGGGCAATAAAGACACGTTAAAAGGAATACCTCCGTGCGGACGCTCGCGTGTGTGCTACAATGAAGTTGAATGAGAACTCAGATTGCACTCATTTTGTTTATTTTGATGTCATGTTGTGAAAGCCAGCCTTTGCACCTGACCGAATCTTACGATAGGACACAGTGTCTCATCGTATATATTAATTTTACTCAGGAAAAAATTTGCAAACGGTCCAATTATCGGGTCAAACGCTAAAGATTTATGCGCTGGGCTAAGCCCCCAATGTTTCAAGATCCTTTGGGCTATGGAATCCTTCCTCCCCATGCTGCACTGTGTTTATTCACTGATAACTGTTGATGTTGGTACCTGGCCAAAGTTCCACGGAGAAGGTATGTTCAATTTGTAATTGCCTCGAAAGATGATGCCATCCTGAGACAGGACATACTCCTTCAGGTTTTCTTCATTGTCCATGTATACGGCATCCTCTGTTACCAAGAAACACCGTTAATAACACAATGGTTGACTAGGGCTGACAAAGTATGAAATGTGCTATATAAATAAAGCTGCCTTGCCTTGCCTCGTCGCTACACGTCATGCCAGACAGTTGATGTTACGGCTTAACTACCGCTAAGATTCTCAACTCTTCAATACTGGAGTGCGCTACGTTCCATTCTTTATTTACATTACTGATATGATGCACTGTAAACCACTATGCACGCCATTGGCTAAGAGGACAATCCATGACCTGTAGCTTGACAGCATGACATATGGTCTGTTTGCCCACCTGAGCACCAGGGGTTAAAGAGCAGGATGAACTCAAAGTGCCCCGATCCGCCCAGAGTTAGAGTGTAGCGGCCGATGGGAGCGTCTGGAGGGGAGCAGATGGACAGGACCACCGTGTTCCCAGGTGGGCTGGTGATGGCAGCACTCCAGCGGGAATGGGTGATGTTGGCAGACAAATCAAAAGAGGCTCGGGTGCCATATTTGTCCGTAGGAGAAGGACCTAGTAGTGGGCAGTACATGGTTAAAGCAGCCAAATCCTCATGGGAAATGGAAAGTTGGATGGTACATTCCCAGAGCGCCCCAGGCCCTCCCTATAATACGGCAAACATTTCTGGAATATTTTCTCACACAAGGATAGCAAAAGTTGTATAATGGCACGTAGATGTAACCAAAGCCAGTTGGGCCTCTGTTAGTCACTTCAACACTTTGTGTTTATTCAGAGTTCCAGTTCTCTCATCACTTCCCCTCTGGCAAAGAGCAAGCAAAATATGCAAGCCCAAAACAACTCGAACTTTAATGTTAATGTTATCTTTGATTGCACACATCCTTTCCAACTATGAACATAACATCCTCTTTAAACAGCTGGCTTTTACAACATCTAAATGTTTTCTTATCATACTGTACAAGACATATAAACGTAAACTAAAGAGTTGATACAAGGTGGTCGAAACGTTTTTTTAATACAATAGTTAGTAAGACAGTTTTCAAACTGTTTTCAAACAAAGCAAGTCAGTTTGAAGTTGAGGTTTCACCAACTACTATTATGAAAAAACAAAAAATCAGTAGTCGTGAAACCCCCAGTTTGCAGTGGCAAATCGGGTGTCTTTCGTGTTTTGTAGGACGCTATATACACAGTGGGACAAAATGGCAGATTGTCCCTTTAAGTCACACTCAATTCAATCATCTGGAACCGTTGTATGCAGTTTGCAGTTACTGAAACCAAATTCTGTTTCTAAAGAACACTAAAGAAACACCACAAAACGTAAAAGAAATTACACAATACACATTACTAAATAATAACCATAACAATAACCATAGCAAGTAGCTTTTCCCTATACCTGTTTCTACGATGCAGGTAAGAGAGCTGGCTCCCGGTTGATATTCTCCTGAGCGTAGGGTCAGGTTGACTGCAAAGGGCTGGCCCCTTCTGACGATCAAACGGTCCACACCATTGAGATCAGTATGATGGCCTGTGTTATTAAACTCACACTCCAGGGCCCAGCAAGCAATGTCCAATTCTTAAAAGGACAAAGACATAAATGTGATTTTTTCATTTTCTTAATGAACAAATGAAAATATTTATCTGTCAAGGCTACATCAAAATATTATAGCAATTTAAAGGATATTTCCATGTGAACATTTATACTTTTTTGTTATTAACTTTATAGATGTCTTGTTTATCCTTATTGCCTGTACTGCAATCAGATTAGTTCAAGAAAATGTATGTCAAACACTTAAAATGTCTTTATATAAACGTAACAGATTAGCACATTAGGCCTATAGCAGGAGCAAGCACTATATATTTTATTTAAGCTTACTGTAAGTACAACAATATCAAGTACTAAAGTGTGGTGAACTTACTGGATCATGGCTAAAACACTCTCCATGTTAGATTTAACACATTCACTTGTAAAAGATGTTTATTTCCAGTCAGTGTTGTGGAAAGAATGCTTTTTTTGCTAATATACTGTACGTTTTATGTTCCTCAAAGCCATAAAAACTGCCTTGAATTGTGGAATATGGGAGAGTCTATTCTGCAGAACATAAACAGAAAGGGTGAATTCCTAGTTCTACAGTTCAGTTACAACTTCCTGTGAAGTGTGAACTGTTAACAGTGCCCTTCCTTCTCTCAAGAGATCTGTATGACTTCAATGCCACCCTTCAGATTTCCTGTTTGTAGGAGCAGGAGAATCCTCCCCTTGTCCCAAGACTGGCAGGTTTTTCACATTGCTGTAAACTCTGACCATACGTTCATCCCTGCTGCTAAGAAAAGGCATGCAAACAAGTATAACCCGCTAATGTCAAACTTAAAAAGAACAAGTATAGGCTAATTTATCTGGAGTCATTTTCCAGACGTGATGTCATAGCTTCTACTTGACCTTTGTGTGTCTAATAACTGCATACATGTTACTTGCACAATTGGGGTAAACGCCTCTACAGTCGTATGCCATAGGACAGCTTGAACATTTAATGGGGGATGTGGTTTGAAGAACATAAGAATTGTTTGGGGTACATTTCCAATATATTCTAGTTATTTGGCAGAGAGATGAAAAGAGCTGATTTTAACTGAGTGTTCGCAATGCCAAGCATGTAATAGTCAACAGTTTGAAGACCCATTTGGAAACAACACCTGGGATATCAGGGCATTACCTCATCTTTTGATAGTAAACAGTGTACAATTAACAGACACTTTTATCCAAAGCCATGTACCTAGCTTATGTCTAGGTAGTCAACAACCTAACCACAGTCTTACCTTTATAACTATAAAACTCATGGGGGGTTGGCTCTCATACACCTAAAGGCACAAGACTGGTAAACTAAGCTCCCACACTGAAGAACAGGAGACAAATTGATAACACATGAACATCTGTAACCCAGAAACTTCTATAATAATAAATGTAACAAAAGCCAAACAGCTCGTTTCAGTCTTCTGATAAAGCCATGGTACAAGTTGCCATTGATCCATTGACTGAGACTACATTATGTGATAACAGAAATCCAGTTTCATTAGCTCTTACATTAGCTAACAGTGTAAAGGATAAGTGTTTTCAAATGAAACTATGTGACACACGGAAAACGAAACACTCTACTCTCTGGGTTTCAACCAAAATTGTTTGCCATGTGTCAGAAAGTTTCATTTGAAGAGTGTAGAGTGTTCCTTGGTTTAGGATGTAAAGCTTAGCCTATATAACTTCTATGAGTGCATTCATTGCCACAAAATGAAATGCATTGGATGGGAGCGCTTGAGGCTGGTCTGTTCCTCATTTAGCCAAATTGTTGAATGTCTTTGGCATGCACTCCCCTTTCCAGACAAAATTTGACCAACAAGAGTGAATGAATGTCTTCTGTCATGGAATAGACAGCATAAGACTAATAGAGAGACTAATAGAGAGACTAAAACAGAATGAAGCAGAGGTGCACAGTCATATGGTAAACAAATTAAATCCTGGAAAAATAAACATGTTTGACGCTGTGAGTAAACCAGCAACCAGAGTAACAGAACACTTTCTCTGTGTACTGTGAATGAACAAAGATGTGCTACAAATACTTGCGCCTTGTGCATGTACTCCCACACATGGTAAACAGGTGTCCTAAATTCCCATTGCTTTAAATGGTCTAAAATGCAGATCTTAGTAGTTTAAGTATAAAGGTACACTGAAGCATCCAATAACTTTTATACTAGGAGGAGGGTTAAAATGCAACTATCCCTAGTGTTTGGAAAGATCTGCATATGAATGTCAGCTAAATCAACATTAATCTAAGCTTCAAGAGGGGGTCCATTACAAAGCTGGCAATTAGTATAAGTGGCGCCAGTTGTTCTCGGTCGCTATTAAAAGCACGAAGGTCCCATATTGCAAATACATACTTGACATGCACTGGTCCACTCTGTCTCTGGGACCAGTGCATGGAAAGTATGTGACTTTACATACTTGGCATGCACTGGTACCAGATACAGCCCCGAGGAGTTCTGCACAGTCAAGAGTTCTGCTGTGCAGAACTCCTCGGGGCACTGGCTCGTCCGGTGTTTCGACTATAGTAATATAATATTTTAATAGCCTACACTGCCTACAGTAGTAGGGCCTATGTCTCAACTGTCACCGTTCAAATGAGTCGTTACAAACGGATAAACACAAAATGAATAGCCCACACCTTCTTAATTAATTAAAGCTTGTGATATAAATGTAATAATCTTACCTTGAGTCATTATTCTGGTTGATGTGCGTTCGTTGGCAAAGTTGGCGAAGTTTGCTGGACAATAGCAGTTCACCTTCTCGTAGCCTAGCCTACTTATAGTGGTAGTGGTAGTCACCAAAATTCCTACGAAGCGAGTGCCTTTGTGGTGGGCGTGAGTGACGGGCTTTCTAGATGTGTGCCCTCCCACACGCGCACACAAACGCAAGCCAATGCAAGCCGGATGAGTCGACCATCCTGATTATCGCAACATCAGTTCTCGAGAAAACAGAACACTTTCTCTATTAACTGTGACTAAACACGTTGTTCTACAAATATTTGCGCTGAGGTATTTTGTTTTTGACTTTTAGAGGCTGAAACGGGTGCCTTGTGCATGGACTCCCACAGTTGGTAAAGCAGGTGTCATAAATTCCCGTTACTCTAAATCAGTGTTTCTCAAACGGACGTATACTATATGTGTACCCTAGGGGCCTACCCCCACTCTCCATGAGTGAGAGAAAATGGAAACCATAACATTTGATAAGAATAATTATGAAAACAGTAGGTAGGCTACTGATCGGCTACTTACATTTACATTTACAGCATTTAGCAGACGCTTTAATCCTAAGCGATTTACAATTAGTAGCCTACATTTGTCAACAGTTGAACCGCTTAACCACCAGTTATTCAAGTAGATAACATTCTCCTCGAATATGGAGAGCATCATGTAACAAGGTTACTTTACCTATGCATTTGCACAACATTAGCCTACTTAAAGGTTTATCATTTACTTCTAAAAACAGTTTTGTAATTACAATAATCAAAGTTATCATTCACGCTTCAGGTTTTCCTATCTTCAAACAGTAAATAATTGCTGACTGAGAAGTGCTTAGTATTCTAAGAGCTGATCTAGCAGAGTAGAAAGAAGGATTTTTTTTTTTTTTGAAGGTCATTCCACCACTGCGGCGCCAGGACAGAGAAGAGTCTGGACTGGGCTGTACGACTCTTACGCGCTGCCCTTAGCGACGGAGGTGCCAGCCTGCCAGCTGAGGTAGAACAGAAAACATTCAGTTGGGTTCTGATGAACATTTGTCCTCTTCCTTTGACCAAAGAGCATTTGAGGGTAAAGATGAAAAGGTTTCATTTTTCACTGGTCTACCTACATACCAGATTTTGTTAGCACTCTTTATACCTTAGTCCCCACCTCCCCAATAAGTCGCTTAATGCATACAAGGTGCTAATGATGACATTAATGAGACTAAGGCTTAATGTTTCTACAACCTTCCTGTCTTATGCATTTAATGTGATAGCCACTGCTTCTAGGGTATTCACTGATGTTATTAATGTCATGTTTATTCGGATGAAACCACTTCTTATATGGCCAGAAAGAGAACAGTTGCAAAAAATCATGCCAATGCAATTTAGAAAACCTTTTGAGAAAAAATGTGTTGTTATTATCGACTGCTTTGAGGTCTTTATAGATCGCCCATCTAACTTTATAGCCAAAACAGAAACATGGTCACCCTACAAGCACCATAACAGTCAAGTTTTGGATTGGTATTACACTACAGGCCACAGTCTCTTACATATCAAATGCATGGGGAGGAAGAGTAAGTGATAAGTACATAACCGAAAACTGTGGCTTTCTGGACAACATTTTACCTGGTGATTTAGTTCTTGTTGACCGTGAATTTGATATTCAGGACACTTTACGTTGCATTATGGCTCAGGTAAAAATGCCAACCTTAACCCGTGGGAAGTTACCGCTAGCTCCAGTTGACTTGAAAACCACAAGGAAAATCTTTGATGTTAGGATTCATGTTGAACGTGCGATTGGTAGTGTGCACCAGAAAAATTGTGTTTTGAGGGAGGGACATTGCCAATTGATTTCTTGATAAGAAAAGATTTTTGTACAATAGACAAAATTGGACAGGTCAGTTGTGCTATGGTGAACCTTTGTCCATCAGTTGTTGATTTTGACTGAAGTTTTAGGCTATGTCGGTAAAAATAATCCTTGTGATTTCATTGTAAATAGTATTATTGTGTAGCACAAACACACAGTATACCACTGTCATCAGAACAACACAAATGTATTAAAATAGCAACAGTTGGGTATGCAACAACTTTTTAATTTATTGTATGATGTACGAATTATGTAGAAATGTACTGAAGAAATTCTGAAATATAACTAACAAAAATAGTACTCGTGTGAATTGCTCAATTAACACACATTACATTTCCAAAAGGATTTTTTGTAAATAAATATTAAAATAAAACTTGCAGCCTAATTTATAAAAAAAAGTGCCTGGTGTGCTTAAGGGAAAAATTCTATGCTTGGCTACAATTAGGCTGTACATCACAGATGTAAATGAAAACATGTCAATAAAAATATGAAGCTACAGAACGGTTTACTGCATATAACATAACTGAGGTGTCAATAAGTTTCTTGACCCTTTTTTGGAAGAAATTGAGGTAGCTTACGGCAGTTTGAACACCAGCTTTTTTCTTGCCCACTGGCACTTGCTGCATTATCATAACCATCTGAATCAGCAGGGACAGATACACCAGGTTCTACTGACCCATTAGCCATGGTCGATGAAAGCCTAGTGCCTTGCCATAATGGCTGTGTCAAAAATGTGCTTGTTTTTCTGACATATCATGTCCCAGAACTCTTCATCAAACAAAATGTGTTCAACATGCAAGTCTTTCTCTGTCTAAACAACAAAATAGGCAGACTCCAGTTTTCACACTCCAAGCTGCGTTTGGACCTTGTAGAAATACTGGGGGTTTCTGTTTTAATGTCAGTTTCCCTTCACCATCCTTCTCCAAGTAAAATCCTTATCACAAAACACTTATCACATTTTACACAGATTTGACACACATTTAATTGCAATGACACTGACACCACAACAATCACAAGAAACAAGGCCACCCGGGGAAGCACCTAAGAATGGCACACGTGGATTTATGAAAAAACCTGTCTCATGCACTTTCACGAGATTTATTATGTTCATCTGTAAACATATCACGTGCAAATTTCTCATGAGAACATCCTCAGGTAGTAGCTTTTGATTGAAATTTGTATATGATTGGAGATAGCATACACTTTTGATCAAGCTCTAAGCTGGTTGATTGGGATCAGTGCAACATGCAGTTTTCATTTTAGATGCTGTGATTCGACCAGCATGAAACTGAAACCACAGTATAGAAGAAGCTTGATCTCTTGTAGCTATCTCAACTGCCTTTGCTTGCTCCTCTGATACTGAAATGTTTATATTATTACAAATAATACATCACTGTAGTCCATGAGATGTGCCTCCTCAATTTGCATTTAGTCAACACCAGAGGAAAGTTTTCACTAATTGGTTTGGCAAAATTCATGTCAATGGGGCTCAATCAGGGATAAAATAGCAGACTTTGACTGTTGAATACTGATAATTGATCACTGGTTGGATGCCATGTTCTGCTTCCTTTAACAGTAGAATAACTGGCACATTTTTTCTCAAATGACTGTACATGCCATTACTTGAATAGAGAAATTCATTTTTAGGTAGGCTAGGTGTAATGTAAAAAACAAGAATTTAGAGGAAAATGTATTTATTTGAATTATACATAATA